>OMKZ01053054.1:0-30794 GCA_900302535.1 Neoniphon sammara
TTATTTTTCTGCTGAACAAGAAAAATGCTATTACTAACATGAGTCAAGAGTCTGTGCATCCTGGTATGCACGGGCTATTTCACTATCACATATTTATTTTGACTTTCCTGAGTGCATCTGAGTGCAACTGAAAGTATAATGCTGTAATATATTTAAGGCTATGCTTTGTAAAGTATGAAAGATGAAAAGAGGCCAGTTCAGAATTGTGACACAGATTTCTTGTCACAGTCCAATCTCATGTATGTTCACTTTCTGTCTGAGCTACTGTAGAAATAGGATTACTTACTGAACCCATACTGAACCCTGCTGTTCAATACGTTGGGAGGAAAAGACAAGAAGGGTGTTGTCTTTGTAGTTCTAGTATAGCCACCACACAACATCTTGTTTTACAATATTATCACTAATTAAGTCCCTTTTACTGGCAGAACAATGAACTCTACTCTGAAATAATTGAAAAAGTAGCTAATTATAGACTAGCCCTGTGGACCGGTCAGTCTCTTGCTAATTCAGTAAATAAAAAAATATTATCAAAGCACACAGACAGTCTTTCAACTGGAAGGCTGGGAACTGAGGCGCCAAATTTAACAAGCATCTGCCCTACTGAAGTGTCCTTGAGCAAGACTTTGAATCTCTGCCAGCTCCATGTCTTCCAGGAAACTGATTCAGCGTCACAAAAAAGGTTGATGTCAAATCAGAAGCTCTGTCATGATATCTGTCAGCCTGTTGCCTGCAGTCTGGCACACACACAAATTCTGAACTCTGATTGTTGTTTTGCCAAAGTGAGAGCAGTAAAACAGTGCATACCTCTGTTGTCTCAAGCTGTCATCCCCTGGTTTCTCACACAATTAAAGTCATATATCACCCATATATCTCCAAACACATTTTGGAGATACCCTGTAATCACTGGAGACGTGGCATCCAATTATGCAAGTCAAATCATTAAAATCTCATTTCCCACGTTTCCTTGTTTGTGAAAGGGAGAATTAACATCATTTTTGTTTTTCAAATCACACCGGAGAGAAAACTAATGGGTTATTTTGCATGTGGTTGGTGGGAAAATTGCTAAGAATGTTGAGGGTGTCTCCGGCTGTCAAGAGATTCTCCAACTTTTGTTTATATTTTGCAAAGTGACAGATGTGCTTTAATTGCGTATTGAGGCAATCTTCATTTTGTTGTCAGGATTCCTGTTTGAGGTTTTAAGGCTGTTTATCAGCTCTAATTCTCCTGTGGAAGTGTGTGGTCGAGATAAAAAAGGAAGAAAATAATGGTTTGCAATTCCCCAAATTAATTTTATTCTTTAACGTGGTGACATTATTACATTTCAAACATGGGTATCAGATCATTTATAGGGCTATTCAACACACCTATATAAACATGTGATGTCTCATAGCACTCCTATATAAAATCTGTGCTATATTCCTAAATGTGCAAAGCATATGCCACCTAGTGTGTGATCTCTTTACTTTCTCTCTTTACTGAAATACCTGTAGTTCTTAGTTAATCAGCTGGTCTAACAGAGATGAAGCAGCTCATTTAAGAGATATCTGGTAAAGAAAGCATGTGTGATGACAAACATACTATAAAGTTTCAGTCAAGTAATATGTCTGAACTAAGTAAACTATCTCCATAAACAGATTCATTAATCAAAAATTGCCATGTGGTCAAAACAAATTTTTGATCGGCTCCTTAGTTAACAATTGCTTAAATATTCAGATGAAGCAGTTTTTTTTCCGCATTTGAATTAGATGAGCTGGTGTTGTCTGACAATCAGGGGTCCAATATTGTTGGTGTTACACCTGTGAGGTCTTCAAATTCTGTCAATAAAACCCCCTTTAGTTAAGCTACTTTGATTTACAATATATCATGAAAACTATTATTCTTACCTGAGCCATAGTACAGCATATTTGATACAAAACCTTGAAAAAGTAACAATGTGGGTCCTTTAATCTCTTGCACATGCTTCAGTATAGCATTGCTATGTTGCACCAGAGTGTAAGTTTATTTTTCATAGCAGGTGCAATAGTGTGGATCACCTTGAGTTCTGTTGTCCTGGAATCTATTTTGGGAGTTTATCCCACCTGGATCAAATGGTACTTGTAAATAATTCTTAAGTTTATTTTAACCTGCATTAAGCACCAATATATCACACTGAGTGATCACCGAATCCTGATATAGTCTAGCCCACCTGTGTGGCCCTCCAAATAGGCCAAAACAAATGCTATGAGTTATTTGCAAATGCTTTTTGGCTCAGGTCTGGTACTTGTAAAGATGCCTCGGCAGGCACGGGCTGCTTTCAAGTATCAAAATTAATGGCCTGCTTACCGTGTCATAAGTAAGGTATTTTTGTAATCCATGTAGATATATGGCTGTGCCAGTCTGCCACAGAGCTGTGTGAGCGTATGTAGTCAATGTCCTGCTGGCTGAGTGGGGTCTCTGGAGATCTACAGCTGGATGTCAATGTGCCTGTGACAGAGACGCCACATAGTGACAGAGGGTCAGGAGTGATGCTGATGGATGGGAGATACAGGATGGAGGGCTTGAGTTACGCAGATAAACATTTTTGCACACACTAATACATGCATCTCTCTCTCTCTCTCTAGCTTGCTATCTCCCCTGAGAAAGCTACCCATTGTGCTTGACAGGAGTAATGATCAAAGGGGCAGAGTTTTTGCCACCATCATTACCACAGGGGCTGAAGAATGGAAAGAGCTTCTCAGTGAAGGTGCAGCCGGTGAAGGAGTACATATGAGCCCGTGCTTCCACATCATAAAAAGACACTTGACCCTCTTCATAATCAACAAACACCCCAACCTTTTGGGGCTTCTCCCTTAGAGGGAGAGTAACAGCATTGCCTGCATTGGCTGTGTACTCACTTCCCTTCCTCAGCCAAACAGTCCAGTATCCATTGTTTGGACTCAATCTTATGTCCCCTTTCCTGTTGATGGACTCCTTGGCAACGCCTAAATCCCACTGAGTCTTGTCTTTAACTTCTACTTCGTAGTAAAATTTCCCTGAGGAGAAACCCTCTTTTGCCAAGACATTAAGGACATGATCAAACCTCTCTGGTTTCTTCAGGGGTTCCCTCTTTTTGTCTCCATACTGGACTTGTTTCCCGTCCTCAGACACAGTGAGAGAGGGGTGTGCTGTGTCCGGATCCAAAATCACATCCACAGCGTGCTGCTGCATTTTCTTCAAGTCAGGATCGCACAACATCCTCATTTCGCTCATGACCATCCGCTCCAGTTGAGCCACGGCTGTCTGAACAGTATAGTGGTCACTGTCAACAGTGATATCAGACCAGTCCTTAGTCTGAGGAGCAGTCATAGTAAGAAGCAGGAAGCTCTCAAGGAATTTCATGTGGTCTTCATGGAGTGCAACCCGGTTAAGCCCCTTGCTTTTCTGCGCAAGTTGCATAATTTCTCCCTTCAGCTCTTTGATGAGGCCTTCTGCCTGTGTTTCAGTTTTTTTCTTCTTTGCCCCAATTACCTCAGTGAGTTCAGCCTGGCTTCTCTCGATATAGTGCACCAAAGCAGTCATCACGTGCCTGCTGTATGACATTGCGCTGTCTGCATTATTTCTGCTGGTTTCTACTGAGCATTGAATCTCAGAAATTTTCCTCTCTCGCTCCTGGATCATCTGATGCATCTTTGCGTTAGTCATTTCCAGCTGGGTCTTCCTTATTTTAAACTCCTCCTCTATAGTCACTGTTTTATGAGTTTTATGGTCTGTTTCAGTGCAGGACTCACACACAAACATTTCATCCACCTTGCAGAACAGCTCGAAAGGTCTGTCATGCTTCTTACATAGTCTGCTTTCAGGATTCTCCACAGGCTGGATCAGCTTGTGTTTCTTTAAGGCTGGCTTTCTCTGATGAGGCTCCAGATGTGTGGCACAGTATGACATTAGACACACCAGGCAGGTTTGCAGGGCTGTTAGCTTTGCCCCAACGCAGATATCACAGAGCACACTATCATTTCCTGGTGTTGCATGTTGCTGCTGAGAAGATCTCTCTTCAACTGTTTTCTTGAACTTTGCCGCCATTTCAGCGATGAAAATGTTGACTCGAAGCATTGGCCTTGTGGTGAATATCTCTTTACACAATGGACATAGACATATATTATTGGTGTCCCAGTAGTCTGTGATGCAGTGGAGACAGAAGTTGTGCCCACAAGGAATAGCCACAGGTTTAGTCAACACATCCAGGCAGATAGAACAAAGGAATTGTTCTTCAGTCATGAGACTACTGGCACAAGCCATGTCTGCGAAAAAATCAAAGGAGAAATGAAGAGACAGCTTAGGTCAGCATTCAAGAAATCCAAATTTCCTGTTGACAGTGTGTGAAATCACACACTGAACTGTAATAGTAAAGTAACTCTAATGAAAAAAAAGAATTAAAGCAGTACTACAAACAACAAAATGCAGCTTTACCTGGTGTATGTCGGTTTTGTTTAGTGCTCTCCAACGTGTAAAGCAAGAGAGTAAACTAGCAAAGTCACATTGAGGATTGCGTGTAACTTGGCTCTGTTGTAGTTTCACTTTCACCATGCAGAGTACTAGGCCCTCCCACTTTGTCTTCCTGCAACAAGTTAACTCATTAAAGGCATAACTCACTGATGACCCACATTTAAATGTGTTTTTTTAATCTATTACAACTAAGTTAGTGAGATGTAAGATTCCACATACAGGCACATGCACCGTTATTTATACAAGTGCATTTATAAATCTGTTCTTTTCACTCAACTGTTTGCTCACTGATGAATCAAATATATAAATCCAATCAAATCAAATATAGTCTTGTCACCTGTCCTGCCTAACCTGCCCATTCCCTCCACACACATAAGCACACCTGCCTGCGATCTCCTCATCAATCTCTCTATCCTCACCTGCTTGTCATTACCCAATCACCTCCTTATTTTTCTTCCTGCTCAGTCTTTGCAATGTATCTGTACTTGAAGTGAGAAACTATGGCAGTGAGTCTTATGTCTATATACGTGAATGTCTTGAAATTCTGAATAACTTTTTGTGCTCGCTTGTGTGTGTATTTGCATCACATGAGAAAGCTTAGTGACTGAATCTGCATAATAAACTGTAAAGACACTCTTCTTGCGCTTCTTTTCCTCTGAGAGAACAAGGCTTCAGTCAAAACACAGTAGCTTTCCTGCATCTCTTGAGGGGCTTTGTCAAAGCTTGAAAGACTGTGTTTGTTTGTTTTTATGTTTCTGTACGTCTTCATCTCCCATCATGTGCGCTTGATGTGTCTCTGGCATACAATATTGAGTGTTGATTTGTCCAGATGTGCTCTGCAGTAATGCAGATGTAAATCATAAGTAAATGAAGATGGCTTGATGGTTGGTAAATTGAACAAAAGGATGTGCATGATGCTTTGTACTACCCCTCTCAGTGATACAAGTTAATCTATCTCCATGGAGCTGGGAACGTCTATTCATTTATGCTGGATATTTCTGTTAAATATATGTGCATAAGCTGTTTTTTTGTATGAGTTGCATGTCACAATATTTCAGAGCTGACATTATTAATAAAAATGTTCTGTATTTCCAGTAGCCAACCATAGCAACCATTCACCCTGACTAATTATCTCAGTGACTTAAAGATATCGATATGTAATGGAACAAGATGAAAGAGAATTAAAATCCAATCATTACTCAAGCTAAGTTATGTATGTGTGTGCTTAGATTGATGAAATATGTATATGTGCGTGTGTCCAGAATAAAGCTCTCCTGTGTGGGGGCTCCCATCTGATGATGACAGGCCAGCTCTGATCAGCCGTGCTCTTGAGCCACGTCTTATTCAAGCCACACTTGAATTACCTTGCAGTCATAAAACATTCAAATGACATTTGGATCAGATGGGGATTCCCTTTGATCCTGGTCTGTATGGTGGTCCAGGACCCCAGCCTTTATTCTCCTCCGCAAGCTCCACTGATGGGTTCATCTCAGGATGAGAGGGAGTCAGGACTTTTCCCCTCCCATTCTTTTTCTCCGCAATCCTTCCATCTCTCAACCAGCTCTTTTTTCTTCCCTTCATCCCTGCACTATGACCCATCGGGCTCTCACTTGTAGCTGCTCTTCTCTTCTCCTCACCCTGAATACATGAATATGTGATTAGAGGAGCTCAAAGTGCCAGAGGACACAGACATCCATCCACTTGAGTCGAATGCCTCCTGTTCACTGTCTACCCAGGTTTGCACTGAGTGAAAATATACAGTTAAGTCTAAAATCTGCAGCACATGTGCACAGTGTGTTCAGTCCAAGTGATAAAGAGTAACATATGTGGTCGACGCTGGGCCGAATTATGCAATTGGACATTAATTATTTAGAAATGTAGACATCAATTGCCATGGTGTTAAGTTAACATTATGTCCGTTAGAGAGATAATTTGCAATATTTCCATTTAAATAAATGCACAACTGAGTTTCACTTTATTCCCAGATCTTGAAAGCTTTTATATTTGCTGTTCTAAACACACCGGAAATGTTGTGTTTTACATTTCTGACTGCAGCAGAGGGGTGTGTTACAATAGACAAGAGTGCATGAAAAAGATATTACATTATTAGTTGTTGCCAGAATCCAAAAAAACACAGATATAATGGGGCACCACTTAATTATGCCTCATAAGAAGCCACTTAGCCCTATCCTAAAATTGTTCTTAATATGATAAAATGGGGGGGAAAATAAATAAAGCCTACACAAATTCTTATTAGTGTTTGGAAGCCATAGGAATGGGAAACATATGATCTGCCAAATTTGGCCCGTGGGGGCTTTGTATGGCAGCCTTGCTCTACAGTGTTGTGAGAGAGAAAGAAAAGGCTCATTCAGCTTCATCATTCCAGTTTGTTTACTACTTGGTCAGAGCAGAGGGCTGTGTTATTTCCAGCCCCCAGACACAACAATTCTGGAGGGAAGATAAATAATTAGTCATGAGATGAGTTTCTCCCTTCATCCATCAGCCTGGGGAACATGACTGCCAAATGCCAAATGAGAGTCCTCTCCCTCCAGTGTTTGTGTTCCCCAGACACTCTGCTTTAGATTTCCCTCTTTGATAGGATGACTTTGAAACTTACGAAAGCTTGTGAGGAGGGCCTCCATCTTTGTCAGGTTTCTCATAGATTAAAAGCTGTGTTTTTTTTTCTTCTTCCGTTGTTGCTAAAAGCAGCGCTTTTAGCATTGGAAAGATGGAGAGTAGGTAGTACATTCCCTTTTTCTCAAAATTGCCTGGCAAAGTAGAAACACTGAACCTGAGTGAACTTGAGTTGTAAGTCAATTCAAAGTAAATCTTGTTTGAGGCAATTCATTCCATTACCATCTTTTACTGTAACATTACCTCTTCTCTCTACCCAGAACCCACTTCTTATTTGTGTACTTCTTTTGGGAGTGCAGAGGAAAGGGCTTATATATGAGGAGGAACGGATAAATGGGAAGACGTCGAGAAGGGAAATGGAGCAGCACTGCTTAAAAGTATTTGAAGTCCATTAAATGACACACAGAAAACCGAGTTTGAAAATGTATACATAATTCCCCACTGATTTTGTTTAACAGTACAGATGGAACAAGCTGGGGAATGTTTTAAATATGTCAAAGCGTAAGTAAACCCTTTGACAGCGGATCGTACTGTAGGTTGTATTAGTCTCTGCAGCACTGAAATTGAATCGGACACTTGCCTGTGCTCGGGGTGTGTTCTTGAATCCGGAGAAGTGCTTGGAGATTTAAAGGATCACAAGGCTCAGTTTCAAATGTAATGGCTGTTGAAGTATTTTATCTACACTCTTATTCATTAGGCAGGTGGTGACTGTTGGATTTACAAAGCTATCTGAGATGGCCTCCAAACACCAGTGGAGTAACACTCTCCCTGACAGGCTGGGTCATCTGCTGAATTATTCATTTCTGCTATTTGCCTGAGTTAGTGTCCGTGACAGAAAATTTGTCTGGGACTGAATGATTGAAGATTGAGCAGGGTAAAAATATTTTTGATGTTATATAGGTCAAAGAAACTCTCGTGAGTGTGTTCTTAGTGTACACATAATGCCTTTTGGGTCTCAGAGTGACAGGAACGACCTTTGACATTTACTGGGGTCATTTGAATTAAGGCATAGTGCATTTTGAAGGCCACGGCTGACTAATGCTCAACGATTGTGCTCAGAACTTGGAAAATTCCCAGTTGGTTTACCCAACTTACGACCTAAATGTGTTCATGGCTGTACGCACCACTGAGGTCCCTGAAGTCAGGAGCTTGGCATTTTTTTATGTGTATGTTAATAAAAGTCGTGAAATAACTGCTTAAAATTACTTTACCTTGGTGCAGACTTCATACAGCATCAAGATCACTCGCTTGTCTGATCACAGCGTTGCTTGTGTGTGTGTTTGTGTGCATGCACGTATGTGTGGTTACAATATTTTTGCTCAACACAAGAGTTCTTTGATTATGTGGTGCTGACAGGCAGCTGCTGAATCAAAGCATAATTTGGGTAAACAGACAGTTGTGTTGCTATTTTTTTTAACTTAATATCGCTAGTGGACTGCATAGTTCAGTGTCATTCATCTCCAGACATCGTTTGACAAATAGCTTCTGTGCGGTGGCCATCAGTGACAATGTGTAGCGTCTAGTTTCACCTGAGTGAATTACTGAATTAGGCTCTCAGAGAGATTCAGATTCAGATTCAGTTTCAAACTTTATTTACCCTTGAAAGGGCAGTTTGTTGCAGCTTCTATGACCATACAAAAAACACATATGAGACATACAAGACAATAAGGTCAGTAGTACATTTCCTTAAAAAGATAGCGAGCACTGACTAAGCATGGTAATAGCAAACAGTATAATAAAATGAAATACCTTCTATTACAAATAATTTTAATTAGTAAATTTGACGTTTTATGTTAATAATAATGTCCTGTATTTCCTGCCTCTCTCCACTATAATTATCCAATATAGCAGAAATGGCCCTAAACAAATAAATAAATAAATAAAATTAGCTAATGGTTTAATTTCGGCAAGTAAAACAGCATTGGTTACAGTAAGGGTTAATGTTAGGCAACTAAAACTTTGGTCAGGCAGATAAAGCCAGATTAGTAAGAAAAACGTCACTAAAAAAATTGAAAACTGTGAATAAAACTGGGACCTGGTAATCAAACCCCAGTAATCAGAGACAAAGTAAAATGTATATGTGTATCCTCCATGCCCTTACTTTGTACAGTGCTACTTCAATGTCAAACTACTGCCTGTTTCCCTGAGTTTTTGTTTATGGAGCATCTCATTTGCATTTTAAGACACTGTGCTCATTTCAAAATTGCATGAGACAAGGCAAGGTTTCAGTATCAGTGTTTGAGTAAAGAATCTGGTTATGTGAGAGGGTAAGAATCTCTAAATCCGGGCACTGGTTGTAGCTTTGTGCTCTTGTCTCCTATTCATTATCATACCTGCCTCCTCTCCCAACATGTCATGTTAGCACGATTCTACATGATCCTCCATTCTCCTCTTGCAACACCTCCCTCTGAAAGTCCCCCTTTTCTGTCCTTCCATCTCTCTCTCTGTCACTCTCTCCAACTTCAGCCACATTTAATGACCCAAAGCTGCAGCCTTGCATTGGCTGTCAGAGCGGTGCTTTTAACAAGGTGTTGCACTATTCACTCTTCCTCCTCCTCATTTTACAATACTGCTGCCACTTTCCTCTCTTTCCTCCTGTATTTTCTACATTTCTCGGTATGGGGAAACTGTACCAGACTAGAGAGAAGGTTGTTATAACATGGTAGATTGTTTAGCCTCGTTTAGGTCTCCATGACAAGTGATTGCTGCTAATTGGAATGTCTTGATGCAATGACATGTACTGTATGCACTGATATACATATGGTTGTATTCCATAGACGCATGTTTCACTTGATATAGGCACCTGTGTGTGTCTCTGTGTTTATAGATGAATTGGGATCTTATGTCCTTGGGGTCATATTTGTATTCATAATGAATGAGGAAATTAAAGCCAACTAAATCACCTCAGGCTCCTAGCATTTCAATTATAGACAGTATAAAAGAGTTATTGATCCATAGCAGGGGAGAGACACAGAGAGGCAGGGAGATTTTTAAATACTCATCAGTCGCCGCACTCCTATAAGGTTTGGTAAATCTGTTCTGTAATTGATTTCTGGGGGGAGGCAAAAGCCAGTGAGTTCCAGCAGAGGAGTGAAAGAGTTCAAAGCATTTTCAGGCCATTTTGAAACACATTCCATTGCTTACTCCTCTAAAGTGTCCCCCCCCCCAGTAATCCATAGTGTCCTACAGCGTCCTCCTATAAACCCCCAATGGTCTGTAGTGTTTTATCATCTTTACAGCGCAGTAAAGAGGAGGGGTGGCGGGGAGGGGGGCGAGGGAGCTGTTCAGGTTCTTACACTGTTTCACCTGACCATGATTAATGTGAGAAAGGCCTGGTTCACACCTAACCCAGTAGCCCTCCTCCCTTTCCCCACCATCAGCCCCTCTCTGAATTGGTTTTGCAGCAGGGTCCCATGTGTTCAGCCAGCCGTGCAGCACTGATGCTCCAGAGGTCAACTAGCCATCTCCCATATCTCCTGCAAGATCCCCAACTGCTTAATACCACAGCTGCCTCCTTTCTTTCTCTTTTATCTGTCTTTCTTTCTTTTTCTTTCTTTCCTTCTTTGTTTCTTTCTTTCTTTCTCTCTGTGTCTCTCTTTGTCTTCACTATCTTCCCTCTGCACTGTCTCCCCCATGTGTTTCCAGTAATGCTTCAGCAGGTCTTTGCAAGAGTTGAGGGAGATCACAGAGGATTTCTATCTATCTGACCCTGGCGTGCCCTTCATCTTCCTCTCACAGCTTGATCTATCACACACAAGTGCTTTTTATTGTTGTTTGGCAGCCAGCTCTTGGCCCATGGCTCTACTTGTCTCTCCCTGCCCCTCTTGCTATTGTTGTGTGCCTTGCTTTGTTGATAGAAAGCCAGAGCATTTGCATTTCCTCAGTATTGCAGTTTTTATAATCGCAGGCAACCTGAAAGCCTGTATTCTTTAAGATGCAGGAGCCTGATGATCAGATAAAGGCTACTTATAATGAAAGTTTGGGTGTTAAAAATCTCCTCTACTCTCTTGTAACACTCATTATCAGCTTTTTGGCAGCTGCCATCAAGCAAACCCAGGATTCCCCTCACAGAGACAGCTTTTGTAGGCTGAGGTTTTGAGACTCTGATGGATTAAATGCAAAGATCCTCTGTCTCTTACTTACTTTCTGTTATGGCTCACTCAGCTGCTATTTCTCTCCATCTCTCCTTGACCCATAAGAAGGACAGATATCCATTGTCCTGGGAAAATGTAATCATCTGCCTGGCAAATGCCTCTGCTGAATTATATTCCTCCAGAACACTCTTACTCTTTCCTGTATATCTTTCCTGCACAAGAAAAGTTACACATTTTTTCCTTAGTATATATAGCTGCTGTATTTAACTCTGTGTACACAAACCTTTAATGACTTAATGGTTATAAATTCACTGTAATGATGCATTTAAATCTACTTTGGCATGACGGGTTTGAATGGTTTAGAGATAAATTATCTCTCAACAGAATCTCCCTATACAGTGAAGTGTGAGTATGGAAGATTGCAGTGTAACACTTTGTCAGGTCACATTCGAGTGAGGGAGGTTCAACAGGAACATGTGCTATTTGTGCTCTGGTAAACAGAGCCCATAGGAAACCAGCAGAAGGATCAAAATGCTGCAGGTATACCTTTCTCGGTGAGTAATCCCACCTGCTGTTCCATTATAGACAGCAATGAGTAATGACCAAAACACTGGCATCTCCTGGCCATTGCTGAGGGAAGCCTTTACTGAGTAGAGAACATGCAGTTGGCCGTGTTTGATAGTGTAAAATCTTCCCAAAACCAGTCAGAGGGCATGTAAAAACACTGCATTTCACTAATAAATACAAAGATGTTGCACCATTGAGTGAAAGCGGGAAATGAAACTAAAACTTGAAATTGAATATAAACTGGAAAGTTGCAACAAAAATGACGGCTGTCAGCTCCTTGTTTACCCTCTGTGTTGTACACCGGACCTAGTTTTAGACGGTTTTCTGTTCAGTAACTTTCAAAAATTTACACCTGTTTGGTTGAGAGCTTTGCCTGCTTTAGGGCATTACTCTCAAACCAGGACTAAGAGAAAAACAACTTGCCACAGGTTATAATGATCACACATAAAGTAAAGTTATGCCGAGGTCAATAGTGGTAAGCCGTCTATGAGATGTCTCAATTAGCGTCCATGCCAGAAAATATGAGCTCATTTATTCAGTGAAAATTGACACAACTTTGTCTGCTAATGTAAAATGGTGAAGGATGTTCATTTGCCCGGGATAAAATCTTCATTGCCAAGTGTGTTAATTAAAACCAACTAATGAGCGCTGTCCTGCAGAGATGGGTATTGGTCTATAGGTGCATTTTCTCAGGCTGATCTCTGGCAGCTTGGTAATGGTAACAAGCCTTGTCTCTTTGAAGTGTCAATTCATATATATTATGAAGGCCGCAGGGTATTGTAGTGTTGCAATGTTTGTATCAACACAGGAGTCACTTTGTTAACAGCCTTTTAACATTCCCCTGCTACAACTCCTGGGTTTCCTTTCCCCTCAGGTCTATGTATAATAAGGAAGGGTTGCTCATTTAATCTGAAGTCAGTACAGCAAATGATTAGGGGATAAACTCCAAGGGTTGGTGCAATGTTATTGACTGCAGAGGAATGTTTCAACAGGCTATCATCAAAGTGGGCATGCAACACTGCTTTAATTAAAATGCGTGTCACATTTATGTGTCATGCCATGATAGCAGTTATAGCTATCATCCCACCTAGCAATATATGTTTGCCCATGTTGTGTCATGGAAGACAGTGGTTTGAAGTTAGGCAATTCTCCCTCCCACCCTCTCTCTTTCTACTATCTGTGCCTTTGAATCTTTCGCTCTCCGACCGGTCTCCATATTCTCGCCTCTTATCTATCTATCAAATACTTTTCTCCCCCGTCACTGCTTTTATGTCACCATGCGGCTTTCTGTCAAAGCTCTAGTTGGTCACCTCACCATCAGAGGAAAGATCAACCATTAAAATAACAACAACCTCCATTTTGACAGCTTTAATGGATAAAGCAGCTGACCGTAGCTATTTCACATCTCTTATTTCTGTTCATGGACTGTCCAGGTGTATCACTGTATCTTGACTGACGATAATGGTCTCGTGGGGGACAGGAGTCTTTGATGGACTGCGCACAGGTTGCCCTTGTATCTTTAGCCTTCTAGGAGCTTCTGCGTGGCCCTGCGCACTGGGCCGGGCTGTCTCTCCATCAAGTTTGATGACACATGACAGGCTGTGGCGTGCCTGTCTTTGTTGATGAGCATTTGAGTGTGACCATGCGTGCCACCGCTGCCTTCAGGGACCATAAAGTGCCAATCATTCTTATCTGACCAACCTTAGTGTTCAATGTAGCATGCAAGAGAGATGAAACCTTGCTACAACTGCTGTAATTTGATGTTTGTATTTTAAAGTAAACACAACTAAAAGCTTATGCAGAAGAAGAAATAGACAAAGGAACTTAGATACTGTAAAACTGACTTGCCATGTGCTCTCATGTCAACCAGTTACGATCAGTGATGCCACAGCAAGAACGTCTGCTTCACACAAATACAGGGGATAGCAGCAGGTGGCAGGACCACTGGGGGCAAGAGGGTGTGTGCCCAGTGTGTGGATGTATATGTTTATATGTGTTTTTGTTTATAAGTTTTAAGAGGGAGGATTTTTCTTGATTTTGACTACCATTCCTGCAAAATTTGCATATGTATAGTAGATTTTAAAAATATACTATAAAACCATCAAAAACAGCCAAACTTCTAAAACTGAATAATTTGCACTGCAAATGGTGATTTTTTTTCTTCTCTCTTTCTCTCGCTGTCTGTCTGTCTTTAACACAAGCTCATATACACAGACACAGCTGCAGGCTTTTCATCAAATGTAGATAATGACTAAATGCTTCTGAATTTTAATTATCAGCTATCAGGAGGGTTCTGAAATATTTGCAGTTTTGACATAGAAAGTGCCCAGGAGGTTTACACTTTTTAAGCCATCCCATACCACCAGGCCATCAGTGACCACAGCCCATCTGCGGCGGAGACGGTGGCAGCCAGCTCAGAGGTGTCTGGATGGAGAGGTGTGGCCCGATAAGAACTGACGTGAGCTCACTGACCTAATGGCATTCCCTCACTGCAGCTCCCTGCAATATAATTGGCTGAGTCCTGTGCTGTGAGTGGTCAGCAGCAGGGTGAGATGACAGTAGCTTCAGAGATTAAATGCATGGACAGAATTAAAGATTAAGTTAATCAATTTCGGACCTATTTATAATTTTTCTTAGATACCTGTAAAACGTGCACTCAGAAAGTAACTACTCCCGAGTCTCCTATCAGTTCAAACCACAGTTCCCGTTCCTAGCCTCATGCTGCTAAGTGGCAGGCCAAAAGCCAGCCTGTGAAAATGACATGGTGACCAACCGACATTTTCGTTGTCACACCCTGAAAAGCAGCAGCACCGCAGCATTTTCACTCAAATTTGATCGACCTCTCCCAAACTTGACCTGGCCCCGTGTGCAGTTGTATACAAATCAGTGATTGTCCACAATACTTTAGATCGCACTGCCAGTACCGCAGTTAAACCCTCAAATCTGAGAAAGTCTGAGAGGAAAACCATTCTTCTCATATTCTATAATGAAAGTTGGCGTGATGGCTGGGTGTGAATTTTAATTTACAGTTGTAACAGTTTAATTTACTTTGTAACTTTTCTGTTTACTCTCAGTTACTCTGTGAAGTTTTTTTGGAGTTATTTTGACACACTCCAAATATTCTCTGCAGGTTCAGGTATTAGTGGTATTTAAGAGACAAACTGCACTCAGGTCCAAAGGCTCTG
This sequence comes from Neoniphon sammara, assembly GCA_900302535.1. Taxonomy (NCBI): domain Eukaryota; kingdom Metazoa; phylum Chordata; class Actinopteri; order Holocentriformes; family Holocentridae; genus Neoniphon; species Neoniphon sammara. Next base: position 14,945 of record OMKZ01053054.1, read on the forward strand.
ATCACTAGTCCTAGAGCCAGTTTTTCTGCCAATGATTTGGAGTTAAAGTTGGGAAATGGGCCCTTAATGGCAAGTATCACAGCTCTGCTTGTGCCTAATTTAGCTACTTAAATCCTTGGACACCATGTTACTACCTTATAGGATATTATCCTAGAGGCACTGTGCTGTTGCCAGGGATTCATTCTTCTTTGTGACTCATTTTGAGTTGCTCCATCTGGCTGACTCTGCTGAAACCAGAGATTTTTTTCCTCCGAAATGGTCAGCCTATTTTGTCCTGCTCCAGGCTTGTACTTATAGATTTAGCAGATATTTTTGCTGGCTAAACTTTTTCTAAGTTCCTTGTGTTTGACTACAACCGTTGCAACAGGGTTTTTAACACAATAGCATTCTTATTCAACATAATTGCCTTGTAAATAGCACACTGTCAACCTTTTTTTAACTGTAATCTGTTCTTATACACAAAGAAACCCTGCACTCAGGCCCTACTTTGTGAAATTGTATTGGTTGCATCAGATTAATGCATAATGAGTTAACTGGTCTCCAATAGCAACTGAATCTTTTTTTTCCCATTGATGAATGGATTATAGTACAGCCATTAGGTTGGAGATAAATGTTTTACATCAAAACATCCTCTGCAATCCACAGTACCTAATGGAGGTGTCTGTAAAATGTATGGATGTATGTTTCATACTCTCTGTTTATGATGGTAGAGCAATACAAAGACATGACCACCTATTTGGCCCCCACTCAGGAGAATAGTAGGCTTTTAATGCTGCATTTCCACACACTCCTAGGCTATTGGCATGCTAGCTGTGCTGTGGGCCTCCAGTGGACTCTCATGTTGTAGTGAATCAATATCTTAGGCAGGATCCCATTTCTCATGTCTTTTTTTTTCTGTCTTTCCTCCCCAACTCCAGGGAACTGGAAAACACAGAGACAGACACCCCATCTGTGGCGAATGGCTCAAACAGACATTCAATCTGTACTATTGTCATGTTTCCTTATAAAGTTGCACAGTGAAACATGATGAACACCAAAGTTAAAGTAACTTTTTCCAAGGTCTTGCACACCCTTAGCGCATCAATCAGGATTGTTACCTTCAAGTCAGACAGTAAAAGATGGGGAATACTCCAGCTGATTTCACTTTTCCAAGGTATCTTACTCTTATCCGCTGACAACTGATAAAGGATGATTTATATTGCTCTCACCCTTGATGAAGCAATATCACCACCCCCAAATTGATGGAGTCTTTTCACTGAGAATTGTCTAACTTTGATTATGAAAGTCTGACTTTGTGGGTATATAATGTGACCCCAACTCCAGCTAACCCACAACTAAGAGTATCTTATATTTTACAGTAAGCACTTGATGTAGGTCTGACAATTTGAATGCAACCCAACCCAAACCTTACAAATTTCCAACGTAATCCACAGGATTACAGCATTTTCTGAGCCAAAACTATTTATAAAGCAGTAACGTTGTCATACAGTATTAAGCCCCATAGGAAAATTATCTTTTCACATGCCTACCTCTGTGTCTTGCTCAAAGATGCTTCAGCAGGGCAGATGCTGGCTGACTTGAACTTGAATCCTCTGTCTGAGGGACAGTAATACCATACTGCTACCCAGATCAAACCAAAACTCAGAATCATTCATGATACATCCCTAATAACAGCTTTCAACCAATATTTATGGCCACTCCAGTCCAGTTGGATCACATTGGATATGGGCCTGAATGTCATGCTTTATTCACAGTCACTACAATGGGGGGAAATATTTGATTTTTGCTTATGATTTCTCTACTGTATGCATCTTTTAGAACATATGAAATATTGCTCTCATTATTCATAAAGCATTGTTACTTTATCAGGGAGCATAATTAATTTAAAACACTGTTACTGAATTAATCCACACTATCAAAGAATTTCACATTCTCACAGAGACAAACAATGGCCCATGCAGAGTTTGAGACCTTGGCGCTGTCTGCCTCTTTAACCGAAACAAAGCACAGTAGAGGATACCCAGCCTTGGTCTGCTATTCTAACAATTACAACTTCAGTTAATAATAGATAAGCCAAAGACCAGTGTTCCTGGGCATGATATTTAAGAATCACATTGCTCTAACACTGCAAATTCAATGTCTGTACCCATTTTTAAATGTCTGTATTACTAATAAATGGCGAGTACATGTAACCATTGAGCTGTTTTGTGGCAACTGTGCCAATATTGTGTGTCACAGATGAGCCTGTGTATGGGAAACATTGTCTTATCTGTTCAGCAAAAAAAAAAAAAAAAAAAAAAGCCATTTCCAGAACTGCTTGTAAACCAGACGACAGGTCTGGCACATTGCTCTTACCTTGTACTGCTACAAGCTGGGAGTCGTTGGAAAACGTGGCCCCAGGCCTTCCCTGGGGCACTGGGCCTGACTCTCCAGCTCTGTGCTCCGCACTACTGGAGCCATGCGTAAGTGGAGAGTGCAGCTCTTTGATCTCCAATAATCAATATAAATTATCATGTCTCAATCACAGTCTGTGACAATCTGTAGCAAAAGTTCCAACAGTTTTTTTACGGGAAGTTGTTCTTTTTTTATTTATATTGAATGGTGGAGTTCTCTGGAGGGCTTTTACTATTATTATCATCATTGTGAATGAAACTGTAATCTCGTGCTGTTGCTTTTCCTTCATTTCTGTCATTTCTGGAGACGGGATAAATGTATGGTCTTGTGAAAAGACTGCAAGTAGTATGGTTGCACCTGACCAGGGGTGCCCAATTGTGCCAAGGATAGCTGACTGTGTGCAGGTTTTTACTGCAATCAAAGACTAAACTAAGTGATTTCACTGATTAGCCCCTGTTAATTAGTGAAATCACCTGGACCCTCTGGGACTTCAGCAGTTACACTATTTGATTTGTTAAAACATCAGCAGGTGCATTTTCTGTACAAACGTAAGAACCAATTAAACATTGTCTAGGGTCATTTTAATTAAAAATAGTTAATACATGATAGCTCACCTACAGTCAAAACACAAAAGCAAAAAATACTGTTTGAAACAAATGGTTATTTTATGTGCCTTAGACACAGTCTTGTCACATTATATAGCCATCGCCACGGGGATAAAGTCATAGTGTCATGCTGATGTGCTTCAGTTTTTTCTATCAGTGAATAGCTCCGGTGGTTCAACATTCAGGAGCTACAAACCCACCTAATATAATTTAATCAGTGTGGATCCATACTGGTTCAGGCTGTTTCAGATTTATCCAACCGGCTAAGAACAAAATTCTTGGGGAAACATTCAATGCATGGCGTTATTTGGCACAAAAATGATCAGATTTAAAGATATAAAGTGTTGGTACAAAATTATTATTTCAGTCTATTTCAGACTATTTCAGTCTAAATATAACCATATTGATATATTTGGACATTTATGCAGACTAACCAAACCAAGACACAAGCCAAAACAGTTACAACAGCTTCTCTTCCATGTTTTTGTGGTTTTCTTACCCATATTTCTCTCATTCCCATCCTTATGGGTGGCTTAATTTTGAGCACTGTTACTGCAGCTCATTGTTCGTACTTGCTTGATCCCTCAGAAGCCTCCACCCCTCCCCAAATTGTCCTTAGAGAGAAAAGCGTCTTTCTCCAACACTCAGGCATGGGTTTGATTGTGCTGTCACAACGGTACGCCGGGCCACATGAGATTATTGAGCTTGAATTTTTTTTTTGATAGAGAATGTAGAGCCTCAGTCTTTCTCTTCACGTTTCCTACAGAAATGGTAATATTTGTTTCTAAAAATGATTTGCTCAAGTAACAGTTTCTACTGCCTGCTCGCCCAGTGAGTTAATCCATGCTGAGGTCAATAAAGACGCTCATGTTTGTTCTCTGCCTGAACTTCATGTTTGACTGGACTCTTGAATGGTTCTGATAAAGACTGTCTTTCTCTCAGACAAAGCCTCTTGAAAGGCACCCTCATGGAAATAATTGAAAACCTCAAGTTAATGAGGGAGAAAAAAACAACATAAGCTCATCGCTCAAGGAGATTTCCAGTAGGACCTTGTTGAAATATCTGTTGTAATTTGCTAAGGCATCCCTTCATGCATAAAACTAAAGAAACGCAGTTTGCTGACATTCACATGCAAGGCACCTGTGGGGCGATAAGAAAATGGAAACCAATTGTGCATGGAACCTGCCGATAAAAATGAGTGCACTTCAAAGATGAAAAACAAAGACTGAACCATACTGATGGGAGTCTTGATAAAAGAAGGTAATGCAGCAGTTAAGAATAACATTTTGTGCTAAAACTGCAAGTAAAAAGTTTTCATTTTATTTTATGACAAGATTTAATTACTGAGTCATTACAAATTGGTTCCCACAAATTTGTTGTCTAAGGGATAACATTACCAAGACAGATATTTTTTTTGTGTGTGTGAGAGAGAGAGAGATATTTTGCAAATCAAAGTAGTTTTACTTTTGAGAACTGGATGTGGAGTCCGTATGGCCCCATGGTGTCTGCTGTCTAGACTTTGTCCAAACTGTCAGCCCATTTAACCCCAATTTGAGAATTTAACCAAACATTTGATCAAAATAAGCAATGCCTCACATTCCCGCTGAAATCCTAGATAGGAAATGTATTCAAGTAATTTTCAAAAATTAAAGCCATGACCACTGGGTGCCAATTAAGCAATGGTTCTGCACAATGTGGCACTGTTGTCTTGCAAAATTTACAGTTGCTATGAAACTTGCACCATAAGGACACCACATTTGCAGTTTAAGAATGATTAATACAGTGAAGTTAAGTTCAGCATTATTATGAGGCTAATGGATCTCTGGAAACATTTGAAAATTTCATTCAAAAAGATGCATCGATGAAGGCCTCCCCTCAGAGTAGTAATTATGGTCGGCTACCAAAGCTGAGTTGTTTAATTAAAGTTAATGTGGAGGAGAGAACACAGACAGAGAATAAACAGTTTTAGTATCTGGCAGGAAATGCCGGCTCAGTTGTTCTGGAAAGAACTTTAAAACAAAGTCTTTTATCATAACAGTGTCTGATTGTGGGAGAAGATGGATGGATGGATGGATGGATGGATGGATAGATAGATAGATAGATAGATAGATAGATAGATAGATAGATAGATAGATTGATAGATAGGAAGTTCAGAATTGGGAGGTTGGGTGAGAAAATACAAGTGATCTTCAAATATTATAGCCTAAATTGTAGCCTAAGGCTAAGCATCAATATTCCATGGTCTTACTTATCAAGTGGCTAACCTAGGCATTAACATATGCTGTGTGTGTGTGTGTGTGTGTGTGTGTGTGTGTGTGTGTGTGAGTGTGAGTGAATATATATAATATATGATTGGTTTGAATGCACACATATGAGTACATAGGAGTGGTTTGGAGGCATATGTGTGTTTACTTGGTCTCTTCACAGACTGTGTGCTCTTGATTTTTGGACATGAGAGAGAGGGAGGCATAATTGCTAGACTTTAAAAGCACTGGCCTTTTATGAATCAAATAGCATATGACTTTGAAGAGTGCATCTTCATCTCTTCAAAGGAAAGACAGGGAGAGAGAGAGAAGAGAGGAAAAGAGAGAAACAAAGAAAGATGGATTAGATATATATTTCTGACCACACGCCTGCATCAGCAAACACTTTTCTCTGGGACGTCCACAGAGGAGGAAGAGAGCACCCTCACTGGTAAAGGTAAAGCCTTTTGATCAGCTGGCAGACCATTATGGGCTCTATTTTCATGCGCAAAGCACGGTTAAATGCACAGTGCCTGGTCTGCAGGGGGCGTGACAGTGCGCATTTGGTAGATTGGTGACGAGATGCATCTGGGAATAGGGGGGATTGAGATGAATTAGGTGTGTGAGGGGACTGAGTTAACCAATCAGATAGACTCTTATTCCTCCCTTTAAGACGAGTGTGTGCCGCGTAACAGCGTGGGGTCATTTTGTTGAGGACTGATTGTGCTAGTAAGCAGGTGGGTGAGTGAGAGAGGGAAAGAGAGAGAAAGGGAGAGGGAGAGAGAGAGACATAGAGAGAGACTTAGAGAGAGAGAGAATGAACATAAGATAAAGCTGCAAACCATTTCTCCCCCTTTCTTGTTCCTTTCTTCTGTAAATGAATATGAAATTCATTTCAAAAATAAAACGCTGTTATGCTCACTTTCCCTTCTCATCAAAACAGAATAAACAGGTATTTGTTGTTAATTTCCAAGCCCTGATTTTGTTTTGAAAATAGGATATAAAATGTATCAAAGCTAAGTGATATGAATGTTTTTCTGGTTATATTCTAAACTACCTTTATTGTGTTCAAGAAAGTATTTGATTGTGCAGAAATGCAGTAAATGCAATGAAAAATTCCAAATTTCATCCTCATATATGTCTCCATCACTTTCCAAATCCAATATATTCGCCCTTGAACACAATGCAGACAACCACCCTTAGTAGGGATGAAACTGAATCGGGATGATTTCTTTATTCTCCATGCGCCATGACGCACAGCAGTTTTGTCGATATGATCATTTAACCACTGCCACATCAAAATGCATAAGCAATGTAGTGAAATATTTTTCCATCATGAGAGTTGCATAAACTGGGCTTTTGTGATTTCAGAGATGTGTAGTTGGACGCGGCCCAACGACTTAAATGAGGAACACATAATCTAGGTGTGCCTTGCCATTGACCAGGTCTGAGCAGGCGGGTGCAAATCACATTTACTCATTGCAATAAAATTTCAGTGCGCCAGAGTACGAAAACCCTTTGTGTCACATCAAAGACTTAAACACAGCCACAATGTCCTAACATATTCCATCAATGGGCCCCAAGCTGTGCTGAAGGGACAGTGCGATGTCCATGGCTCTTTATTTTTAACATTGAAATGAATTGAGTCCAGTGATCTGATGGAGGTAATGAGAAACACAGCACTAATCACAGTCACCTTCAGGAGCCTGTCCTGAGTTGTTTGTTATTGCGGTCTCTTCATATCTCTCATATACCCCAGCGTGATGCAAACAGCTCATTAAGTCCTTCTTTTTTTGTCTTTGAACCACAGAGTCTGACTGGGAGGGACAAAACACACTGCAGTGTTGAAAAGAGTCTTAAGTATGGGATTGTCCTCATAATTTCTTGCTCTCCTGAGGAATATTTGAAGATGTTGAGAGTGAAAGCACAAAAGCAAGAGTGAGACTTGAGTCTTTTGATTGAGAAAACATCCCTTTTGTAATTTCTTTATTTCTTCTGATAATGCATTTTGGAATGTGTATTGCAAACGGCCCTTGAACGTTTCTTTGCACTTAAAGCATCTCTCCGAGTCTCCGAGCGTTTCCCATGCACCGCACCTCTGAATCACCCAAAAAAGCTTATTCACTCCATCTGTTTTCTCTGAAGCATTGTGTCTATCTGTGAGTGACAAGACAGAAACAGAGCATTTTCTCTGTGGCAAAGTTGCAGTCTCTGCTGGGTTGCGCTGACTGACAGGCTTCTGTGAAAGACTTTTGACAGCCGTCGTTCTTTTGACAATGTATTTATCATGGCTGTTAAAAGTTTGTTTAGTCTCTGACAGACTTATTTTGCCTCATAAGAGGTTTCATTTGTCTCCCAGAATCGGTTTTGCCTTCATGACTGAGTAGCTGTTCAGCAGGAGGGCCGAACATTGCTGAACACATTGGCCTGCAGACATCACACAGCTATGATGAATCCTCCAAGTCATATTATGACTCACTGTATAATGGATGAGTCAGATGAATCACATGAGGGAAGGTTTAAGCTGCCCTCTTTAATTAACTGTTCCCCAACTTATAAATTGACTTGAAAAATTCACATCACGTCATTTGTGCTCTAACTTCGAGGCGTGGATCATACATGTTTAAGCTTGCAGTAGAAGATAAATTTATTTTATTTATTTATTTTTGTTTTTTCTTCTTCACAAATATAAGTGATACTCCCAGCTGTCAAACGGCTCGGCAAAATTTCACCTTCATTATGGAAACACAACAGGAACTTTTTCCAATTACTTTTTTCTAGGGGAGGCCTTTCTAGTCATTGCCATTGTAATTACCTGTGTGGCTATCATTGTTCATCCAATATTTTCTCATGCCGCGCTGTGACATGTTTAATAGGTATAGTAAAACCAATTTTTATTGCTCCTCTGCAAGATTAGATTAGTATTTGATGTACCATATGCTAAGACCCTATTCTGCTGAGATGAGATGAAGGAATCTTTTATTGACTATAAATAAATCCATTCTCACTTGTCCATCACCTTTTATATCAAGAAGAAAGCACAGAGGTAGAAGAACAGTGTGAAGTCAAGTCAAATTGATTTGCAAATCACATAAAAGTACTTATGGATGTGTGTGCATATGGGGGTGTACCTGTGTGTGTATATGTGTGTGTGTGTGTGTGTGTGTGTGTGCGCCCATGGAGGAGTGCTGATCATATGACGGATAATGGTGACTACAGTGCAGGGTATTTTCAGTGTAGGAGCAGGTTATGGTGATGTGTAACAGCTGTCCTTGTCCCTGGTCCCTGTCACAACCCTCATGATTTGGGTTACAGTTCTGGGTATGTGGCTCAGACACACACACACACACACACACACACCGCACTGCAAACAAGCAATCACTGCCAGAGACAGAGACTCAGCCACCATGGTTAGCCAACAGGAACAGCTCATAATCCCAGCTAGTCCAAGGGGAGCGAAAGGACAGAAGGGGAATCAACAGTGAGCGACAGGAGCAGGAAGCGGTTGCCTTCTCTAACAGCCCTGCTCCTGCTGCTGCGGCGTGTCGTGGTCCTGTCAGACTGCATCCTGACCAGCTCTGGGACCTGGGAACATCTCGACTTAATTGCCAAACACCTCTGTGACCTGATAATCATGTCGAAGCTTCTGAATTGTCCATTGTGTACACACTGCTCTTTGTCTGCTTCTCCTATTCGTGTACTTGGTAGTACTAATGTATTTAAAGGCCTAAATGGTTGTATACATTTCACCCAGTAATTACGGCAATAGTAGCTAGCAAGCAAGTGATTTGAAATAATATGTTCAAATACATATAAATAATAAAACAACATAATCTAAAATCAATCACTACTACACCTGCTCCTCACGGCTTAGACACCATGTGCAAATTAATAGGAGCTCCTTCCTAATGCTGAGTTGCTCCCCCATTGTGCAAACTCATTCCTCTTATTATCAAGAGCGCTAAAACCCCTCTCCAACCCTCCTCCTCATCTTCATCTCCATTTCCTCTTCACGACTGAAGTGGATTTAACAGGTGAAGTCAATAAGGGAGCACAGCTTTCACCGGGATTCACCTGTTCTACCTATTTTAAAGAAAGAGTTCACCCTCATGCTTTGTCCACTCAGTTTAGTGTGAGCAGGAAAATGCATGCCTAATACTCAGCTACTAGTAGATTGCAAGATAACAAGGTTTCCTTTTTTTTTTTTAAACATGATTTATGTAGGGAAAGTTGACTGAACACATAGGTGCTTTATGTACAACTCTGTGCTTCATATTCATGCTATACAGTTGCATATTTTAAAGGGATAGTTTGACTTTTATTGACACAAAATGGCTCACTCGCGACTAGTGATATTGATGCATGGACAGTTAGTCACCACTCCAACCACAGGGAATGCCTCTGGAGATAACGTCCAAGCATCAATATCACTGATAGTGAGTAAGCTGTCTTGTCTCAATAAATCCAAACTATCCCTTTAACACCTAGGAACTGCTCAATACAACCACTGTCTTCTACTGTTAACTATTGAGCAGCTTGACTGGAGTAGATGGGAGTCAAGTGTCCTGCTCAAGGGCAAACTGATTGCAGTAGCTGAAGGAAGTTAGATGTGAACATGCATACCCTTGGCTCTGTTAATTTTACCAGTTATATTGTTTACATTTTCTGCAAACATCATTAAACATGGCAATGAAGTGCTAGTTTAGAGGCAGACACTGAAGGCTGAAGTAATGTTATAAGTTAACGTTTACTGGCATTTCTAGCTAGCCAGCAAAACAGTCAAAACTTTATAAAACGAGTCTCTACCTGCTTGTTGTGCTCCATCTCCATCTTTTTTGTTTGTTTGTTTGTTTGTTTACAATGACAGCGATGTGTTGGCTCTCCCCTTGCATTCTTTGTTCTGACTGGCTGGTTGGTGAAAAAGTGGTTGATGTCACAGTGTTTTTCTCTGAAAAAGTTCAGCTATATTCAACTTGTAAAAGCGCTGCTTCGAGTGATTTTTGAGGAGCAGCTGCACTGCGGCCGCAAAGGGAACCCTTCCCGTAATTCCTTGTAAAATTAGGTGGTGATGATTGAAACAAAAGTGTCTCATTGTCGTTCCCCTCTCAATTTTTTCTCCAATGGGCCCAGAAATTTGAGTAGAAACCTTTAGTCATTGAGGCATTTGGACAAAGACATCGAAAAATTTTATTTTCTCCATGTTGCCCAGCCATAATATTAGCCTCCTAACTGTCATACTTTCTGAATGCACTCTTATATTTCTGATGGTTATACACTGAATCATGCAGAGTCATGTTGTTGGAGAGCAGACAGACACAGATGGGCCCCAGGCATCCTGGAGAGTCTGGAGGAAATAATTTTTCTGGTGATAAAAAAATGGAAAGTGAAAATCTAAATAAAACTTCATGCACCTTTAGATTGCCACCCCCTCAAAAAAACAGTTGTCCATACATCTTTTTTTCTGCAAGAATAACTCCTTTTATAATTTTGCTTATTTCTTATTTACTTGTTTTATATGAATACAAAGGACACTTGCATCTGTCACATACTGTATACTGTATATATACACTTAAAATTCATGGCTCATGCATCAGTTGTTCTCACTGTATTCCTAATGGTATCAGCAGAGATACTGCTTGCTTGAGTGGTGTAATCCATCAAAGACAAAGCAGAGAATGAATACATCAGAATCACTTGCTCCCCCGTGTTCACATTGCCTTCAGTTTTGTTTTGCCATCTTTGAGCCACCAAAAATAACAGTGAAAATAATCCCTTTAAGCCATACCGATTTTAGTGTTACAAAGCTTAATGTTTTTAATGATGGAGTTCACCTGTTAAGCAAACATCATGCATCTCCAAGTTAGTTGTGATTCACTTAGGAATATACTGTTGGAAAGTGGAGCCTGAAGTGACACCATTACCTTTCTACAAGTGTAAAAAAAAATCCCAGAGCCTCTGAATGCTAATAGGCTCCCTAATCTGATCTGCAGTGTTGAAAATTTAAACAACCTTACAATTTATCCATAGTAGGGTGAGATAAGACACATTTGTTTATTGGCTGACTGTTCAATTTTCTGACTGAAAATTGAAAAGGACTGGCTGATTTGCTGTGTAATGTGCAGCTTCATCATTTGGATTCAGTGGAGTAATCGATATTTTCCTGTGTCTAATTATTCATCAAGTAATCATTCTGCTTCTTCCTGCCAATGATGCTGCCTCGGTTATGGATGCTTTTATCGAGGCTGATTAGATTAATTCTAGAGGGTGACACATTTGCTGTCGACCCACAAGGGTAGAAGGGGGGAAAAATTATTAGTGTTTACTTCATCAGTCATGTCCATCTGAAACCTCATATTGAAATGTTCCTAATTGTTTAAAGTGCTGAGTTGGAGGAGTCGCTGTTTTATGCCTGCAAGGGATCCTCCTTGTCCTCTTCCCAGCTCTGCTCTTCTTTTTCTTTTTCTTCTTCTTCTTCTTCTTCTTCTTCTTCTTCCTCTTCTTCTTCTCTCTCTCTCTATCTGTATCTATTCCCGCAGTCTCTTTGGGGTCTAAAAGGAGAGAAGTCCTGTTTCAATCCAAGAGCAAATGCTCCTCCCTGGCAACACTGACATATAACAACAAGAGCATTGATGTTCCACTCATCGAAAAATAACTTATGATATATATAAAAAAGGGGGGTAAAATGGAGGTTGTTTACAGCTGCACAGCATTCTGTCTGGGGATCTTATCAGCAGAAAAAAAGAGAGCTTTCTCCCTGTGTGTCGGCCTTTTAGTAACTCACATCTAGTGAGGTAGAAAGAGACACTGGGTGAAATAAAATGGATCAAGAGAAAAAAAGGATCAAAGACAGATGCTTCAAGAGTTATGTGCAACAAGCCATGAGATTTTGATGTCAGAAGTTGTATGCATTTCACAAAAGATGCCTGTTAGCCATGTCATACAATTTAAATAGCGTAAGTATGAAAATTTTCCCCAGAGCAGCTGCATATTACTGCTGCCATCCATTCATTTGTTCATTTATCAAACAGATGAATGAGTTTATTTTTGAAACATTTGTTGGACCCTACGTAAGGGAAAAACAAGGTATGCTTGTACATCAAACAGGACAGTTAGAAATCAAACAAGCACAGGTTGTTCCTCACTACAGTCTGTGGAAGTTCACATAATTGGCAATTTTTTAACTCTAGTCAGTGCAAAAAATAAAAATTTTGGCTCAGCTACCACAGCATTTTGGTGTGAACAGGTGGAGTTTTTAAAGTCAGCGCAGTTTCATTCATTCCAATAATGTAGTTTCCCTCAAGCAACTAAAAATGCTCGTGCTCTTTTAAAGTCAAATGATGAATCTTAACGAGAAAATGCTAACGAGGTCATTTGCTGTAATATTTGAGTAAAGGCTGCCAGGAAGTATGACTTAGTTATGTGTACATGCCAGCATTGTTTTCTAATCAGTCCAGACTCTGACCATTTCTTTGGAAGAATAAATATGTTGATGAATCATTCAACTTCTGTATACATCACTGATTATCATCTGATTGTCGGACAAAAATTGAAAGTAGTTGTGCATTGTTTGAGAATGAAGAATTTTAGGAGAATTGTCTTCATTTCTTTTATTGCATTCATTGCTAGGTAATTTAGGACAATGTGAATTTGATTAAAGTCCGTAGGGGGTGTTCTGAGTGTGTTATGGATTTGGAGCGCACAAAGATTAAAATATTTATCTTACAGAAACAACTTTTGGTGGCCTCGTATTGTTTCTTGTGCTGTATCACTATTGTAAAGCATTTGATAAAGAGGGAAAGAATATTGTCAATCTAAGTTTTGATGACAATATTGACAATATAAATTTCTTCAGGCCTTTCCTGCTTCTCTGTCTTGGCTCCTCATTAAAGAGCCACTCTTAAATTTATGACCATCTAAATTTTGGCTGTAGAATTTTACTTCTCTTTGCTTTTTCATCCCCACATTTTATGACCCAGGAGCCCCTGATAAAGTGAACTCTGGGTGTGGCTCATGTAATATGTCTTGGCACCATGACATATTGTGGTAGTTAATAAGCCAGTAGCAGACTGCTGTATTAATAGCAGCTTCTACTATTAGATTCCATTTAAAGCAGCTGCAAGGAGTTTTTAACTGGCCATGAAAGAGTCTCAATTTAATACTGATGCCTCTATATGACCTACATAAGCAAACAAGGCCATCAGCAGGAACCTTGACTGTTTCTATACAGTTATTCTAAATGCCACTGGGTTGGATTCCCCAAGAAATCAGACAAAACAATTTACGGCAACCCTATATTTACATTACATGTAGCATTCTAGCATGATGCAAAGATGTCACTAGGATGAGGAGATGACATTTCTCTTCTTTGATAATGTTAAAAGTCAAATTAGACATGTCTTCCTGACTCATTTTGAAAAAAAGGGGGAGAAAAAGAGAGAGAACAAGAGAGAGAGAGACAACGAGCGAGAGAGCGGTGGTCGAGCGAGCTAGAGTGAGAATGCAGAGAACAAGAAGTAGAGGCAAGAACAAAGCAATTGGATCAGTTGCATAAATAAAATGTTTTTTTCTGATTGTTTGATGCAGTTACATTCTAAAGCACAAATAAACACGTCCACACCTCCGCACAATCCTGCAGGAAGGTGCCACATTGCCAGATTTGGTGGTGAATGCAGCCTTACATGTAACCTAGATGTATGAATGGTACATCACCATCATATTACACTTATTAATCTCACATAGCCGCAAACAGATACAGTACCTCATCACTATGCATCTGGCAAACAGATGTTTAAAAAAGAAAATTAGTATTAAAAATAAGCTGCATCTTTCTTTCACTCACTTCCAGAACAAATGCACGTTCCAGCACGAGGCAGTGGTGCTCATGGGAAATGAGCTCCTGGGAAACAATACCGCTTTTGTCCACAGGGGCTGCTAAAATCAACACAAAATGAAAGTTCCTTGTAGCTGCTTTAAAGTTGTTTTTGGGGTGAGGTTTCCCTTTAAAGTCTCATGGTATAGCTGCCACATACTTCCAAAGGGTTGGTGGTTGTAAATCAGCATTGCCATGTTGCACTGTAGCTGAGAAATGTGAATCTACAGCAGCACTGGTGCCGTGAAAGGGAGGTTAACTTTTTTGTACTTCCTTTAGCTTACATAAAACGTGTTCCCTGGTCATTTCTACAGTCTGCTACTTTTATGAAAACCCAGCTAGGAAATATAGTCTTCATATTTTGACCGCTTATCTAACTTTGTGCTGAAAAACCTGCATAGATTGTAGTTGCAAAATGCCCAGGGCATTTTTTGACTTCATAAATTAGGTTTTCCTCATTCAGGTGTTGATTGCTTGTTAAATTGGTGTATGGATGATTTTTTTATTAAGCTCTGAATTTGACCACAGTCTGCAGCTTACTTATGCACAACTGGATTCTTGCACAGGTCTGGAAAGGCTTGGGCAGTATGAAAAATAAACCAAATAATTAGCAGGTCTTGAAAAGTTTAGAAATTACATTAAAAATATAGAAACATTATAGACCCACTGTTATATCCCATTTTGTTATATTTGTTACTGTGAGGAATAGCCCATAATTATATAATGATATGGCCAGTGACAAAAATTAGGGCTGCAAAATGAATAAATAAACAATAGTAACAATAATAATTACCTGCCAAGAATAATTTTTACTAGCCAAAATGATTCTGATTAGATAAGATATACTTTATTGCACCTGTGGGGAAATTTGCCCTGACAAAGAAAAATGCTGTTACTCAGTAAAATCCTGATAGATTAAAAATATATAGAAAAAGGAAGAATAAAATCCATAATGTATGCAGCTAAGAACAAATAAACACTTTCAGTAAGAGTGAGTACAGTTCCATTATCTTTACACAAACAGCATTTTTTTGCCCTCCCAATGCTCCAAAATTGAAACAATTTTAGAGCAAATTTGTCAAAGTGAAGTGTGATCCTTGCAGTACACAGTACACTACCTGCAGGTCTTACATCAAACATCCAGACAATTATTTTAAAGTTAAAAAAAAAATCACATTTAGTCACATGGGGAAAAAAGTGAAGTGAGTGTGGCTGCAGTATTTTATCATACCACTCTAATGTAGCTACGAATTGGCCCTTTAATGAGATGTCTGCCAGTGCATTTTTATGAAGAAGAAACTGTTTTCCCCCACTGAAATCCTGAGAAAGCTTCCATGAAGACTAGTGTTTTTATGCCCCCCAGCTTGTTCTGTTGCCTCTATTTTCTCTCTTTTCTTAATGCTCATGCTGAACAGAAGCCTATATACAGTATATGAAGATAAATAGTAGGTAGATGTTTTACAGTATGCTGGTTAAACTGTGCCACCACTAATTATGTGACCCGTAATAGTTAAATCGTAAGTTACTAGATGAAAGCAGTAGTGAAGATAAGAGAGACTATAAAATATTAAACATGGTGTGTGTGTGTGTGTGTGTGTGTGTACTTGCACTTGGCCCTAGTAATTTATGATAGATTTCTCTCAGTTGGGATGATCCCAGTTTTGCCACATTGTGCTGATGTAGTTTCACCGGCCTCATCGTGCTGATTTCATCGATAGGTATAGGGCATGTGTGTGGAC
>OMKZ01053055.1:0-28930 GCA_900302535.1 Neoniphon sammara
TTTTCAGCAAGAAGGCCTTGTAGTCTAACCCATCTTTCCATCTGAAAACCTGCAGTTGCTGACATGATAAAGGTGCTGTAATACTTTCAGTTTCTTGCATCAAAGCAGTTAAAATTAGGCCAGTCTTGGAATCAGGATAAATCTCACTCGGTGTGTCTGTGCTATTGCCGTGCTCCATCTCTGCTAGCCTTGTTGTGTATTCTCTGGAGAGCTGGAACACATGCATAATTAAAACAGGCTTTTCACATGGATCCTCTCTCTACCCCGCTCTTGCAAAACAGCACTGCAGCACATATGGCCTGTCAGAGGTGGAGACATATCATTAAGGAACAGCAGAAAATGTGGAAATGTGCAGAAAGGTGGTATACAGCCCCCCCACTTCTGTTTACCCCTTCCTTCTAGGATGCTTGAAGGTTGTTTCCCATGATTTCAATTAGGACCCAGTGCTTGAAAGATAATTAACATGGGGAAGGGTGCATTTTACTGTCTTTCCACTGTATTGCCTGCCCTTCGTAAGTGATAAATGGCTCGGAGGGAATCTGATTGAAGCTGCCATGTTTTGGCCCATCTGGTTAGCCAAAGAGACTCTTGGCATGCACCGCCACTGGGCCTTTTCAGACTGTTGGCACACAATGTTAGCTTGGCATGCCGATCTAGACAGTGAAGGGAACAGAAAACAGGACACTTGACCAAGCATTTCAAGCTTGAGTGGTAAAAAATCGTCTTGCTCAGAAGAATGTGTGCAGAAAATGTAAATCTACTCCAAAATTGGTCTTAAAGGCAGATTTTAATTGCACCCGAGTCTGTGGCAGGTTTCCTTGCTGTACATTTTCTGTCACCTTTTTTTTTTTTTTTTTTACATTAGATATGTGTTGTACTGCTTTGTTTTGATATTTGACACAGAACTGAAGATCCCCCCACACATATCTACTCCACTGAGTGTATAACAGCCAATTATAGTTTCTTGTCAGCAATCCTGACATTTGGAAATGCTGTTGCTCATAGACATCAGTTTATTGAGCTTTCATTAACACAGGAAGGATCCACCAGTAATTTTCAAAACAAATGAAAGTGAGCGCTGTTTACTGTTTGTGTGCACTATGTGTAATATTATGAACATATAATGTGTTAAGTTTTATTTGTGAAATGTCCCTTAAATTCTAATACTTCAAAACAGCAGCAAACAGCAAACATACTTCAAACTATGCTGAGCAATTTTACTTTAATAAGCATTAAGCCCTGAGATGAACATTGATAAATCACCTTGGTGTTTTCTATCCCATTTCTGTCAGCTTCCTGGATTGTGTGAGCATAGACCATAAAAGTGGGTGGAGCTACCTGATTCTTTTATTTATTTATTCAGTAATTGTTTTTTTTTTGTTTGTTTGTTTGTTTGTTTTGTTTTGTTTTGTTTTTTTATTTTTGCTATGGCAAAAATTAATTGGGTTCCTGGTTCAAAACAGGCAAATAAATTAGTCCTTTAAATATGTTAAACTGTTACATTAGAAAAAACACAGGGTGGATCCTACTTGTTTATTGACTTAATCTGTTTTTAAATATATATAGTATTTTTAATCAATAGCAATTGCAGTAGTTTGGTGTTAACTTTAATGTCAACTACTGTAACGACAGGCTAACTAATGCAACAAATAAAGACATCCATCCATGCCTTTACCAGACCTCATGTACAAAGCCAATGTTAGCTATTCATACTGGGCATAACTCTTTATATACTTTATAACTTTACTTTATATGAATTCAGTAACAATGCAAAGTTATCTGCACACTGTGCAGTGTTATTAGGACAAGTAAATAAATCCCTTTCTTACGTGACACAGAGGACAATTTGCACCAAAATGTTTACCAACTTGGCCATTCAAAACCATAGGCCTACATCATCAAATTGCTCTGAGAAGTCCATAAAAATGGTTTTCAAAATGGTATTGCTGAGATCATATATATTTCATATACACTGCTCTGACAAATAAGCCTGATGTGCTAGTAACGGTAGAAGAAAAAAATACATCCAAACCAGTTAAGTTTTGGTGCCGCGGTCTGGTTATTTTTTTCCAGAAATGATGATCAAAGTAGCCAGTGAGTGAACCATGTAGGTTCCTTGCCATCTCCGTCCATGCTAAATCCAAGGATGTTAAGCTGAGCAGTCGGTGTCGGCTTCAGACCTAGATTGAAGTAGTCATTTTGTATCCCCAGTGTATCCCCTACATTTTTCCAGTTTTTTAAGCCCCTTGATGCAAGCTTGGACTATGGGGTGGAACTGTATGTTGGGTGGAGCTACACGTGTTGTCCCGCCCCATAAGCACTGTGACTGGCCAGCAGGGAAACCTTTAGCCCAATCATAACCTTAACCATGTGCCGCTAAAATTGTAGCCCTGTTCCACCTTCCAGCCTGCATCAGTGGGTACTTGCATTCTTCTGGTAAGGCGATGGAACTGGAAGCCCTGGAACACTTCAGTGGTCTATTATCCATTTTCAGAGCGGAGAATGATTTCTACTAGTGTCTACTAGTCTCTTTAAGAATTAACTTAATCACTTTGTTTTGTGCAGAGTTCATTCCTCGGTCGGCTGAGACACTTTGTAGACATCATTGACCCCAGTACCCTGTTTGTGTCTGAGGTAATGATTACTGTTGAAACCATACATTGTAAATTGATTTATATCTTCAAAACAAACTCTGGGGCTTGATACAGTTTTTGTACTCTTTTGTTTGCAATGACCTCATTGTTAAAGGAAAAATAATTTTTTGTCTGTCTGTAGCGGCGACTGAAAGAATGTATCAAGCTCCTGGATGATTTTAAACACGGCACACTTCCACCTGGAGTGTCAGACCTTCAGGTGAGTTTTATTCTGCTGCAGTCTGATGTGATACAACATGATACAGTACAGTGTGTAGTGGGAAACACTACCTGGATGATACTGTCCCACTGTTTTATACCAAGGTGCACACCATACCAGGAATGTCCGAAGAATTGGTGCTTATGTACCAAGTCAATACCAAAATTTTGAAAACAATAACAATAGTAGTGTTTTTCATATTGGTATTATAGACGCTACTTGTTACCTCACTCTGTAACTCACCTTTTTGTGTTCTACTTGAGGACTTTGGGCCAATGCTGCACTTGAAATTCAGTGTTCCTATTCGAATGTTGCCAAATAAACTTAAATACTTAAAGCACAAAGTTTCTGTATACCTGTTCATGTTTATACAAAACATTTAAATAAAGGAGTGTGTGCTGAATATTATTCCTGTTTTTGCTGTGGTATTGACTCAGGTATCAAGAATTGTGAAAATTCACTGGTATTGGTATCAGCTACCAAAATCTGTTATCATGATACCCCTACATCATACAAACATCAAGAATCAGACAAACATTTATAATTTTCACAGATTCACCACTGAAAAATACATTCAACACAAACAGATCTTAAGTGTCCAAAGGTAATATATTGGCCTAAAATATCTAGCTACCACTATCAAGCCTTGGTAGCTAGTAACTAGCTAACTCGCTTTCCCTTTTTTGTCCGTTCTCTTTTTTGGTGTGGTTTGCTTCTGTCATCTACTGTTGTTTTCATCTTCTAGGTAGAGTTTCCACCCCAAGTATGATGTAGCTTTGTCTAAACGTTTAAAAGTAAACCTAATGATTAATTGCATTTCTTCTGTTTAATTGCACGGCTTTCTTCTACAGCTATGGGAAGCCCAAAAGGTCAAGCAGGTAAGTCATTTGATGGAGTCATAACTCACCTAGATTAACTGCGCTTCCATACATTCAGCACATTTTGTTTTATCTCCTGGCAGCATGATGATAATGTCATGCTCTCTGCACGCAGGCCATCATTCATCCTGACACAGGAGAGAAAATCTTCATGCCATTTCGAATGTCAGGTATGACTTCAGATGAAGATCTTCGCAACTTCCTTTTTTCCCATTTTATCCTAAGTTTTAACACTGATAATAATTTTTACACTACGCAGGTTATGTACCATTTGGAACACCAATTGTAAGTCCTATAAGTAAATCATAATTTCATATATTTTGTGTATGCATTGCTTAACTTTTCCATGAATTGACTTTACTTTGCAGATATCCATTTGCTCCAGCAGCACACTCATTTATGGTCACATCTGGGGATAGATTAAATGCAACTTTGGACTTATTTTTTTCCCCAAAAATAAGCTCTTATTCCCTGGTTTCATCTAGGTCATTGGCCTTCTTCTCCCAAATCAGACTGTGGTTTCTACCATTATATGGCAGGTACTGTAAATAAGAAATATAATGTAAACCACATCACATTTACCATTCATTTTCAAACATCAAGTAAGCACTTGCACACTACTGTGTACTTGCAATGCTTTCTATGCTGTTTGTCCACAACGGTAATAATCTGTAAATCTGTAAATAACTGTAAAAGCTATATTTGAGAGTTAGATTGTTTGTGTATTTGAGTTACTATTATCCTTTATATATTTTTTGCAAAATTGTTTTTGATGTTTACTATGACATCTATCTATCTATCTATCTATCTATCTATCTATCTATCTATCTATCTATCTATCTATCTATCTATCTATCTATCTATCTATCTATCCATGTAACTAACTCTATCTATTGTCCTTTCCTTCTTTACTTTTTCGTACAGTGGCTGAATCAGAGTCACAATGCCTGTGTGAACTATGCAAACCGCAATGCCACCAAGGTGAGGAATTTTCACAGTGGATATTCATTGCTTGATCATATATCATGATTAGTATATTACATTATATAAAAAGGTGATACACACTGGGAATAAAGTTAATGCCTACTAGCAGCAGATTTTATCATGAGGAGGAAGAAGATGTTTTATTTTGTTACTGACGTCCTGATGTGACTTCTCTCTGGTCAGAGGGAGACAGTCATTCAACATCAGTCCACTGGTAAATTATTTTAAGAACATTGGTTAGATCTTAGAGAGACTGAATGGTATTATTTTCAATGTTTTATGTATTTAGTAATTTAATTATTTGTAAATTCAAATACTGGAACTATTGATGAAGTTCTTTCCAATAAATTCTTGAGCAACATAAGATCTGGTAAGGAGAAAAGAACAAACATAATTGCTTCTTGTAAAGCAATTATGTAAAATTGTAATGTGAGTTTTGATGCATAGACTATTTTATTAAACATCCATTTGAGGTTACTTTTGCAGCGGTGCATACATTCACATATTAAACTGATATAGATTCATGTAACTGTAATATACTTGTATTAAGCCTTTTAGGAGTTAGTCATCTTGGCTGCCTTAGATAATGACTGCATGATTTTTATTTTTATTCTTCCCATAATACTAGATAATTCTTTTGTTTTTAAATAGCACACCCACTCCTACACAATGTATAGGTCTATGACACTGTTTCTTCTCTCCCACACCAGCCAACTCCAACATCCAAGTTTCTTCAAGGTTATGTGGGAGCGGTGACCAGCGCTGTCTCTATTGCAGTGAGGTTTTTTCTTTTCTTTTCTTTTCTGTATTAATGATGATGACATCCACTCTCACTCAGGACACAGGAATGTGATTAACAGCTGTCTTGTGCTCTTTGCATTTATACTGCAGGTTTGGTATTAGTGCTAGTAGTAATATTTCAGTTATAGTAATAGTTTTATTAGTAGTGGTGGTAGTGCCAGTGTTAATATTGCTGTAGTGAAATTGAAATTGAAGTAGTACTATTTATAATACCACGAACACTAATAGCAGTCATACTAGTACTACTATTACTACTATGGCTACTATTACTGCTACCTACAGTTACAATAATGATAAACTTTTTTATAGCAACTTTTCAAAAACAGTTTGCAATGCCCTTTACAGACTATATAAAGAAAATGCATAAAAACAAGAAATTACATAGAAATGGTTTAATAATAAGTTTGCACTCCTGAGTTCTTTCAGGAGGTTGTTTATAATGAATAATGAAGCAGTAATTGGGCAGCAGTGGTAAAGTGTCTTGTGTTTAATAGGTGGGACTGAACGTGCTGATTCAGAAGGCCAACAAGCTGAGCCCTGCCACCCGAATGATAATACAGAGACTAGTCCCCTTCCCAGCTGTGGGTACGAATTCAAAGGACACACTGTTACAGCAGTTTGACTGGGGAGGGACAGTCAGTGTGTCGCCCTCTGGTGGCTGCATGCAGAACAGCTCACTGACATGATTCTCCATCCTTCATTAGGAATTTTGTATGTTACATATAAAATCCCCACTGTTATGTATATAATGTACATATGCTACAAGTGATATTGCAATGTATATTTGTTTCAAATTAAATTATGTTAAATTATATTTAAGTTGAATCATGCATGACAGAGATTCCCTTTCAGTATGAAACCACCCCTCACTAAAGAGAAATTAGTGTTCACAATGAGCTGTATTGTTAGTAATATTTTTTGACTCTATCTATTTCAGGATTGCAGTAATGGTAAAATTCATGCAGCTGGTAGTTCATAAGAAAGCATCTTGTGTTTGTCAGTGAGAAAAAAACAACAGAATAGCAGCTGCAGAAGAAAAGAGAAACTCTGCCGTGTGTTTCTGTTCTCTGTGAGTGTCTTCTTGTTAGAATCATACTTGCTGTGGTTGTAAGAGACAGTTTTCTGAAGGCTCATCAATGCACATTATCATTTTTTATCTCTGTTACCCTCAGGTATTGTGTTTAGCCTGAAGCTGACAGTCTCAGAAGTCAGGGATTTATGAAGGAATTGCAGCCCAGGCAGCCAAAGAGTTCCTATTTTGAATCGTTTCCTATGCATTTCCTGTTCTTCAGGGTCAGTCTAGTCTTGCAGTTTTGTCCTCCTATCAAACCAATGTGATGACCGCCGACACTGTCTGTCTTTCTCTCTCCATCCTCAGCCAGTGCAAACATCTGTAACGTGGGGCTGATGAGGCACAATGAGCTCTCTGAAGGTATTGATGTGCTGGACGGCAATGGTAATGTGGTGGGATCATCCAAAATCGCTGCCAGGCATGTGAGTGACTTTTTCCAAACTCAAATTCATTAACACAGCTGTTATTTTGATTGCAGTGGATTTACTTGCACGTTGCACTCTGTCAGTGAATGGCAAATCAGTGTTATTGAGTTGATTTGATATTAAGGGGGCTGATGGGATAAAGAAAAACCAGGTTTCCATGATTTCCCGTTAATTTCATGTGTCTGTCTCACTACGTTTTCCATCTGGTCTTGTGGGAAGGAATATTAAATCCAACGCATTGCAGTTTTTTTAAGTGAAGCGTATGCACAATGTTCACATCTTTTTCCCCAGGCAATCATGGAGACCGCCTTTACACGTGTGGCCCTCCCGATGCCAATCTTCGTGCTGCCCCCCATCATTATGTCCTACCTAGAGAGGTTTGTTCATAAGTATATTACTGGGAATTTTTAAAAGCTTGAAGTTGTGGACAATGAGGCATTCTATTCTATTATGTTCTATTCTATTCTGTTCTGCTGTGCTCTATTCTGTTCTGTTCTGATCTATTCTGTTCTATTCTATTCTGTTCTGATCTCTGCTTTGTTCTATTATATTCTGTTCTATTCTGATCTTTTCTATTCTGTTCTTATCTAGGGTAGTATCTAGGTAGTTTCTGGGTAGTATCTAGGGTAATATCTATCTTATCTGATCTCAACTCTTCTATTCGGTTCTATTCTATTGTTTTGTTCTTTTCCATTCTGTTGTACTCTCTTCTATTCTCTTCTATTCCTCTGTTCTGTTTTAATCTGTTCTATAAAAACATACTTTAAATAATTCATGTGGTCTATATAAAGCTGGCTGGCATATTTTGTACCCCCCAGTGTTACCCACATGTTCAGAATGAGAAAATGTAGAAATGATAGAAACATAACAATTTAGCACAGGCTCCTCCAAACACAAAAAAGAACAGAAACAATGGGACAAAGATTATTCATTTTATTTAAAAAAAAACAACAACAAAAAAACAAAACAAAACATTAATCGTAGTGCATAACAGGTGCGATATACCCAAAACTTGGACCAAAACTCAGACACAAACAAAATCTGCTCATGTTGTGTTTTTTGACCCATATGCTAAGCTAATGTATTACTTTGTCATTTCTGTAGACTCCAGTTCCTGCAGAGCAATCGTAGATTGTTGCTGCCCATCCACAGCGTTGTGTGCCTGGCTACCTTCAGCCTCTCCTTGCCTCTGGCCATCAGCCTATTTCCCCAGATGTCTCAGGTAGGAGCAACTGCTTCTGTTGCTGCTTCTGATTCTGGGCCAGATGGCTTAGGGGGGCAGCTGTGGTGGAATTCAAATTACATATACCCTACTTGACATGTACAACCCCAGCCATCCCCCATTCACTTCTTATTCCAGATGTCTCTTCCCAGCTCAAATTGATAGTTACACTGATTTCAAGGCTTAAAGACAGAGTTACAAGATGGTGTTATCTTGTAAGTCTGGGATATCCAGAACTAAACTCTAACCCTCGTTCTTTCCTTTTTTTTGCAGATTGAGGTGTCTCGGCTTGAGCCAGAGATCGCCATGGCGACAGATTGCAAAGTGGTGACCTACAACAAGGGCTTATGATGGATGGCATGGCGGGGGAGAGGAGAGGACAGGGAACAAGGATGTAAATGAGGTTACATTGTGAATAGCTGTCAGGGAGACCTTAGGGTTCCTTAGTAGCACCTGTCAACAGGTCGGGGATCTTTCTGCTGCATTAATATAGCAGAACCTAGATTATCATGCACTAACCAGTGGCTGCTATGCCAATATATTCTGTATAATGAGAGAAATGCTGATGAGGGAAGTCCAAGTGGGCAGCATAGTAATGGATTACTATGGGACAATATTGCCAATGTGAAGCCACTGTCCAATGGTTGTATTTGTCAAAGTCTATGGAAAAATGTGAAGACTGTTCTGTAGGCGTATTTAACGAAACAAACTTTTTAACCTGGTGACTGGCAGTCGACTGCATGCAAGGTCTTTTAACCCCAGTAATGTGAAAATGTGAAAACGCACACAGCACTCTGAGATTTTTGTTTTCTATAGTAGCCAAATAAATTTACTTTCTTCCTGTCAGGAAGAACAGTTTGCTACAGTATCAACTGATTGCTGCACTACTGCTGTATTCCTAATGAATAACTAATTTTGCACAACATTTTGAACATAATAGTATTACTACCTGAATATTATTGTACTAATAATTACCTAGTGTTCTTATCCCTTTGTATAATAATTATGCTACTAAAAGTTTATTAAATGTTTGCTAGTCAAACATCCGACACTTTTATCTATATGAATTAAATGATATAATAAATCATCTTTCTTGACTCTCTTTGTTTTATGAAGACTTTATTTATTACGAGACCCTCAAGTGATTGCAAGCTACCTGCACCATAAATCATATGTTTAATGTTAGACAAAGTAAACCACACAGTACATATACGAAGTTGGGGAATGACATTAGGAGTTTTAGAATTTATTAGTTTAAAGTGAGTTAATGTGGCATTTTAATCTAACATTTTACATATAATATTTTTATATTATGTCAGATTGCCCCTTCATATTTGCGTTTTAATCAACTTTACCAACCCTGGTTTCACATGGAAACAGGCTGGGCTGTGTGCAAGGGGCTGCTGTTCTCTTCTCTGCCACCAGAGGGCGGTGTCGCTCTCTTGGGATAAAACGTCAGTGTCAGGGTTGAAAGGGAAAAGGTCGCGAGGAAGATGGCTGCCCCCCAAGATGACATGTTTTCTCTCTGCGTGGACCCCGGCAAAGTTAGCAGCTGCGTTGAAGTCAAATTTATTGACAAAATCAAGGTAAAGAAAACGCCTTGCGACAGTTTTTGCAGCTTCGGTTCACTTTGAAAGAAGTTAATGATGCAGTCCCATTGCAGTTATGGCTCATACAAGTTAGCTAGCAAGGCGGCTAATTGGGGTTATGAAGTAGACAGCAGGTAGTATCAGCTGTTATATAAACCAGAAGAAGCTTCCTGGTATATGTGGATGCTGTGTATTGTATCTGTTTGGTCTTGTGGCAATGTTTTGCTTGGGGTTTGACGTTTTAATCCAAAGTTAACACAGATCAGCTAAGTAGAAGCAGAGAAAGCCAGCTTTGGACTGCCCCGTTTCAAAGACTGGTGGGCACCATGCAGAATGGTTTGTTATGAATCTTTCAGGGCAAGGGTCTGTTCGCCAAAAGGAGCATCAAGAAAGGAGAGACCATTTTCATAGAGCGACCACTTGTCTCTGCCCAGTTCCTGTGGAATGCTTTGTACAAATACAAAGGTGAGATTCCTCCAAACTGCTGCAGGTCATCACTTTTTAAATACAGGACACAGGAGAACAAGGGACACGTTATAATGCAGTAAAGAAATCGCTCACTTGGTGTGTGGAAGGTGCAAAATGAATGTAACAGTAACTGACATGGAATGACATCAGTGGCAAAACAGGGACAACAGAGAATGCGTGTTTCATTGCATTGTGGACTTAAACACTTCATTTAGTTTATATTTACATCACAAGATAAAGTGAATGATAATGCTATGAATGAAAGACTGATTTTTATTATTGTGTTGTGCTGTACAGTGGCCCAACCCACATGGGATTACAAGACACCATTACAACATAAAGATAAGATACAAACTGGGGGCCTGTGATCCAAACAGAGCCCAAGACACATTTAGAGGCTAAAACAGCAAAGGATTCAGCATAACACAAGCCTATCTTACACTTAAAAGGGTTTTAATCAAATTCAGTGCTTTTTACAAATAATCTGCTAAAAAATTCATTCTCAAAGAGCCATTCGAGGATTTCAGAGTCAGTCATTATGACAAAGTCCACCACAGAATTCACTTTACAGAATAAGTATCCTAAATTGCAGTGCAGTGCAAAGCAAAATGTCCTTTTTCTTACAAAATGAAAGGGATGATGCAGATATGATTGTGGTTTATGTAAGTTTGGCAAGCCTGAGTTAAAACTGTCATGACTTGTAATGGTATTATGTCTATCCAATCCTTTCTTCCTCCACTCCCTTCTTGTTCCCCTCCCAGCCTGTGAGTACTGCTTACGTGCTCTGGAGACTGCAGAGGAGAATGCAAGGAGACTCAGTGGCATCCCGGGGCTCAGCCTGCCTCACCCTGAGCTCTGCAGTGTTCGACCTGAGCTGCACCAAGCCTGTCCTCACTGCCAGGTTGGTCTCATGAGGAAGTGAGGCTGTTAAAAGCTATGGATATGGATTTTTAAGTTTTTTAAATTTGTCCTTTTTGCCAGAATAATCACAGGTAGTCAGTGTTCACACACAGAACTGTATTCTTGTTAAGGTGGAATCATTAAATAAAACAAAAATCAATATTTGCACCATTATGGAGCACTAAAACTGTCCACTGAAACCCATACTAATTTTTATAGTTGGGGTTTACAGACTTTAAAGTCAGGGTGGCCCACCACCCACTGCATTAGATGCATTAGGCATTTTAATGAAGAAGAAGTTTACCCAGTGTAGTCTCTGGTTGGAATGAAACTCTGCATACTCTCGGCCCACAACAGCAGATGGTATGAGACTCCTGCTTGAACTTGCTCCTGGGCTCATGAAAAACCTAGAACTTAGAATCATTAATTTGAGAAACTCCGCCCTAGAAAAAAATATACAAAATGATGTCCAGGAAGATTGGAAGTTTATTTTCTAATTGCTTTTTCTCAGTTAGACAAGTGTTTCTGGCAACCTTGGCTGTTAAATCTAATTACCTTTTTTGAAAGAATACTAAACCATATAACAAACTTCCTGAACATTATAGATGATAGTAGTAATGAAGCCAGTGGAAGTCACAAAGACCACAAGTTGAATACATGCAGCATGATTTGTCTTTCTTTGCAGGAGATGTATTGTAGCAGTGAGTGCCGACAAGCTGCAGCAGACCAGTACCACCGTGTTTTATGTCTAGGTCCCTCCCAGGAGGATCCGGACCAACCAATCAACAAGCTTAAAGATGCATGGAGGTGAGAGAGGTGATTTCACTGATGGTTTTATTATCTGAACCTGCATGATTACACCGATGGGTTTGTTTCACCTTAATTAAGATGATTTATCTTCTATGCAGGAGTATGCACTATCCCCCAGAGACCTCCAGCATCATGCTCATGGCCAGAATGGTGGCCCTCGTCAAACAGGTGCCTCTCACATTATTTTGAACACTCTTTTTTAACATCACATTCTTGATTGTAGTATGGTAGTTTATTAATCTTAGTCTTTATTAATTTTAAAACAAAAATGACTTCTTCTGGGATCCACATAAGAATGAGACAAATATTACAAACACAATACTAACAATACATCAAAGTGAAACAATATCAAAGTACAATGCTAGACATTCACACTAAAAGGAGAATACCAGTGTCTTTTAGAGTTAGAACTCATACTGTTATGTCTAGTTTACTTTTTACCCAATCATTTTGCATGGAATGCCTCAAGTAATTAGATTTCACAATTACTTGTCATTTTTAAACTACCAACTTTAGTGTCAAACCTGGCCTGATATTAACTCCCATCCTGGCAACAAACAAAGAAATAGTAAAACAAACTTTGGCAAAACCAAATGAAATCTTCATTTTCTGCGCTTGATCATCAAGCACAGGCAATTTTTATGTCTGTAGTAACTGTTTATTATACTGTACAAGAATGACTGACAGAAGATGCCTTTTTGTTAAAGTAGGAAAATTAGCTCTGATATCTCCAACTACTTGCACTGTGTGTGCACAATACAAGGAGTATTATAAAGGAAAGAAGCAACATAGACAATTTGGACAAAAAATAATCATAAAAATGGTATTACCCTAAAACACACGCAGCATTCAAAATTAGACATGCTTTGGGTAAGAAAGAAAAGGTAGCAGCAATGAAATACCATGTGACTCAAAATTTGTCATGAATATTGTTTATGCTGTGCAGGACCAAGACAAAGCACATTGGCAGAAGCTTTTTTCTCAGTTCTGCAGCCGTGCAGCCAATGAGGAAGAGGAGATAGCCCACAAGCTCCTGGGGGAGCAGTTCAGAGTAAGCCACCATCGCCTTATTTCTCCTGCAAACATAAAATGTGCAGTGTGCCCAACGTGTGAGGTCAGACCATTCAAAGACATAATGTGTGGTTGTATGGTAATTGCAGCTCTGTAGAGCTAATTGCATAGGGCATGACACTTCATCCTCCTGGGGACAGGGGCTTGATTTCTGCAGGGGCCAACGAAAAAAAAATGTATGCAGCCATTGTGGTGCTGCATTGGAGAAAAGCTTCCTCCAAATCACATCTGCTCTGTGTTATGTAAATTCTAATACTTGACAATATTTTTGTAGGGACAGTTGGCCTTGCTACAAAGCCTTTTTACAGCAGCACTTTATGATGACCATCTCAGTCGGGTAAGTACAGTTATAATTTAATTGCATGTTTCTTAATGGATCCAATAATCATTTTTACCAAATACCACTAATCTATCAATTATTACTTTGCCATAATGATGAGTGCACCAATATCACTTTTTCAATGGCGATACCAAGTACCAAACTGTATGTATTGACTGATACCAAGTACCAATCCCATATATTACTTTTACTGTACAGTCTAGACTTGGCCCCATAGTTTGGAGCCACTGGACAAACTAATTCATAGAAAATCTTTCTTTCTTGCGCCATTTGAGAAATACAGCCTTCTGTATACCACAAATGGAAAAAATCAACATAGTTTGGTTTGTTTCTTACATGTTTAAGAAGTGATTCACTGATTTTATTTTTGAACCATACCAAAATACTTAAAACATCCAGTACCCAAGTTTAAAGGTAGGCATACACACAGATCTTCAGAACAAAGTAGACTAATTTCAGTTTAACCAATTTATTTTGGCCATGTAACAAGCATTCTGATGTTTTGGCCTAGTGGCCTTCGTACAGTATGCTGCCTGTTTACCTTTGGATGTTAGATGTTGGAACTGCATGACTGTGGTTTGGCACCACAAACAAATACTGGGCAGGCGTGTCGTTCCATCGCTCCAGCCAAAATACTTGAGTTTGTCCGTAAATATTGTTCTGCCTTTTTTATCATTTTGCAATATAAATGTGAAAGTCTCTTGGTGTTACACTGCTGTCTTGTCAGCCAAATGCAGGCAAGCTTGAAACAGGGAGTTTTTTTGTGTTAATCATGTAGGCAGCTTGTGCCAGACAGACTGTTGGGTGCCAAGAGATGGTTTATATTCCCATTCAGTTCAGACTCTCAAACTTGGTTTTGGAAGTAGTTATATTTATGACAAGCTGGAAACCCTTTTGTTTTTTTTTTTACCTGACATTGAATAGAGACCAATCTTTATTTGCTCACATGCCAGGACTTAATTAAAAGACCAGATATTATTCAAGACTCAGCATTTTTTCATTGGAGATGTTCTGGTATTTCATCCTGGGCAGCAGAGCAGTGAAAAGGATAACTGCCCCTCAGCTGGAGGAGCCAGGCTTCAAGCCCCTGTGTCAGCAGTCTGTCCTGCTGTGACAGTGACCTTCAGACCTCCTGGTATGGGGGCATTAAGCAAAAAGTGAATATTCTTATGGAGATTAATGCAATTATTGCTATTGTTTTCCAGTGGTTTACTCCTGAGGGTTTCCGCTCTCTCTTTTCTCTTGTGGGGACCAACGGACAAGGCATAGGCACCAGGTAAAGACAAACCTCTCTCTTTTCATTTCAGCTTTTAAATTATAGGCCTGGAGCTCCTTTTTGATTGAACTACATTTTTATGATATGCTTCTGTCATTCTGTTTTATTTTATTTCACCCCTTCTCTCTTTAATTTTCATTTTATCTTGTAATTTTTATCTTTCTGTACAGCACTTTGGTCAATATCTTTTGTTTTAAATGTGCTCTATTAATAAAATTGACTTGATTTGTTCAATTGTAGTTCCCTAAGTCAGTGGGTTCATGCCTGTGATGCACTTGAGCTTCCTGCGCAGCAGAGGGAGCAGTTGGATTCCTTTATCGACCAGCTGTACAAGGATATAGAAAAAGGTCACAATTTCAAACTCTGACTCACAGTATTCACCTGTGTTTGTAGTGGACAGGAAACTTTTTTCCCTACAGATTTGTTATGGTAATATTGTATGATTTGAATATTTATAGTGTCCACATTAGACATTTGACACAAGGCTGACATTGGAATAATTATATCAGGGGCCAGTTGAGATAAAGGTCAGGATTGAATGTAATTTGTTTCTTCTCTTTGTAGAGACGGGAGACTTTCTAAACTGTGAGGGTTCTGGACTGTTCCTGCTTCAAAGCGCATGTAAGTGCAGCAGTCCATGTTGTTAAGATCTCTCTTTTATCTTTAAAGACTATGCCCGGTCAAGAGGATTTCCCTCCGGTTTGAAGACCTCTTTTGGCTTCTTTCTTTCTCCACCACTGCAGGTAACCACAGCTGCATACCGAACGCAGAGGCATCTTTCCCAGACAACAATTTCCTGCTTCACCTCAGTGCCCTTAGTGACATCAACCCAGGAGAGGTCAGCGGACACGCCTGGGTTTGCCGTGATAAATTCTGGCCTGGGATAGATGGGGCAGAGCATCCCTCTCTTTTGTGCGCTCTGTTGTCAGACAGTATTAGAAGGCTGAGACTTTGAGGATTGGAGCGGGTTTGTCAAGCTGTCAGAAAGATTGAGAAGCCTTGCATCTGCCCACTATAGTAATGTCAGAGCAGCCGCACGAGTTTCACAGCAAAGCCTTCCTTTGATACTGGCTAAAACTAGAGCGCTTTGTACCACATTTCACTCACAGAAAGATGGGAGGGCACAGCAACTTCCTGCTTAGGGTTGAATAGGCATTGAAAAACCTGATTCATCTTTGCTGTTTTGAGAAAAACCAGTGGCAGCTTCAAAGGGGTTTGTGAGATTAATATGTTGCTTTTAAGACATCTGGATTTGATAATATAATTTGGGGGTGTTGGGGTACTTAAGCCAATTCAAATGTTTTTGTTCACTCTGCAGGAGATCTGTATCAGTTATTTGGACTGCTGCCAGCGTGACCGAAGCCGTCATAGCAGACACAAAATTCTGAGGTAAACAGCTGTAATCCCCAGTATGAATCCCTTTCACAGGCTCATGCTGTTCCCGATCCCATTTAGATCAATGGAAAGCCCTCCAGGCATTAATGGGCAGTCCTAGGTCGGAGATGCTAGGGGTCTGATCGGTGCTCCTGTGCTTACACCCCTCATTGAACATGCTGTCAATCCATCATTGATCTGTACTTTAACATTCAGAGGGATGAGTTTGTTTTTATGCAAGCCTCCCAAGATAAATATTTGCTGCATCCTGTGGAAATGGTCAGCCTTGAGGAGCTGCAGTGGAAACTCCAGGCTGGTAGTGTGAACATCGATGGGGCTCCGTGTCCTGCAAACTGATTAAAAATGCAGAATAAATGATCATATGATGTAGTGGGCAGTGACTGTCAAACAGAGTCCAATTTTGTGAACAGCAGACTGTGAAACTGTTTCTTTGTGATTCATTCAGTGCTGGTTAGAGACCCGACAGTGTGAATTATGTAATAACATTATTTTTTTTTTTCCCAGGGAGAACTACCTGTTCATCTGCTCGTGTCCAAAGTGCGTCGCTCAGACAGATGAGCTGGATCTGACATCAGAGGAGGAAGAAGAGGAGGGCGAGGCAGAAGGAGAAACAGAGGGGGATGAGATGGAAGATGAGATGACAGATGTCTGATGAAAGACTTGCCCCCGTTGTTCTCAGCCCCGTCATTCCCGCCACCGCCACACTAAGCAGCCATGAAGCTTAGCACAACGAAGACCAGCCTCAGACATGATTTGCGTATCACCAAAACTATCCACATTAGTTGTGTAATGAAAATAATTATAAAAAAATATTTTGCTCGTTCCTTGCCCAGTGTTCATGGATCTGACACAGAACGGTTTTCCAGAACTGATGGAAGCGTTGAGATGCATCTGACCTCCAAGTCACCAAAATACAGCTCAGAGGAACGGCGATCATTTCTCATGGAAGTGTGATTACACAAAAAAGGAAATTAGTTCTCAGGTTTTCACTCTGCTTTACAAGATGTTTCTTATAAGACTATGCATTCTGTGCTGGAGAGGCTTTTATTCATCTTACATTACGCGTATGGTGGTTAACCAATTATAATTACAGTATTGTCATGTGGGAGATATCCAGCTTATGAAATAAAATTCTTCTCAGTTTTCATAACATGACCCATAGGTAAAGTTAAGTCTTACTGCATTATGGAGACCTTGAGTGGGAAATTGCCTTGTCAGTAGCTGTTTGCCCTTTATCGAGAACTGTATCTCAACCGCAGTTCCACGAGTGAAATTGCTGCTACTGCCCACACATGAATCAATTGCTCAACAATGACTGCAATCACAAATCCCAATATTTTCAGTGTTAGTAGACAAAGGTGGAAAATATTGAATGAGTAACCCCAATTATCTCAGTTGGCATTCAGCACAGTGGCACAAGAGAACACGACTTTTGAATTCATACAAGTACAGTCTTAAGTATTATAACATCAAATAAGTCCATTTTTAATATTTTGGCATAAACCATTGAAACTGAGTGTCTGTGGAGTCAGTTATTTGGTTCACGTTGCACATCCCATGCCTATACAACAAAACATTACACTCTTACAGCATTTATTCAAGTCATCACATATTAACCACAAACCCTTGGTCTAATTGTCTGCTCCCTCGTGTAATCTTGAGTCTTCACTAATCAGTGTTTGATTTGCGGCCCTTGCAAAACAAATATTTGCACTGGCTCGAGGCGATCTGTAGTTTGTGTGTAGCACATGCAGAACGTTCACGAATCTGTATGTCTTTTTGTCACATTGAGTAAATGAATAAGATGTTCTGCTGCTGCTGATGCCTGCCCTCTGCACCACTGTTTGCACTAAACATCAAGTTCAATGTAATGGGTGCTGACACAGGGTGAGATATTGAATAGTGATTAGGCTAAACTGTCTTAACAAAGTTACTCATAGACCTATACTTTTCCTGACAGCCTTTGCTTGTCCATGCTTGTCATTTCTTGTTACCCTTCTCAGTTTCCTCCCTTGAGGCATTCGTCCACTTGCATCAAATGCTAATTTGCCCTGGATGCACCAAAGAGAGATGAAAAAGAACACATTATTTCCATGAGAGGATGCACACCTGGGACCCAGCATGGCAGGAGGCTGGACCTCTGGTCACATCCTTCAGTGAAGCTCCCCTACTATGGGCTGTCATCCTCTGAAGCCATGCCAGAATCGCCGCAGGAGCTCTGTAACTTTGGAATGTGGACTTGAGTGCAGCAGTCCACTGCAGGGGTCGAGCACAGGCAGGCATACATATAGGCCTACACATCACACAGCGCTGTTGTTTCAAGTAGAGAAAGTGGGGAGGTCAAAGAGCCTGCTCTGAGAGAAGTGGACCAGATAGAGCCTCATTTGAGGACAGAGGGGGAGGGATGTGAGGAAAGTGTTTGAGAAGAGGAGAGGGGAGGGTGTCTCTATGAAGGGCAATTATTACTATGCAGAGAAAGAGTCCTTTATCCTGACAAACCAAGAACATAACACCCAATATACATTTCAAAGATGGCAGGGAAGTAGAAGTGGGCATATTATTGTCATTACCATATTATGCAGATGAAGGGGGAAGAATACATCCAGAGGAGGTTCTGAGGTGTGTGCTTGGCTCTTTTTAATGGGCTAAAAGACAGTAATTTTGTCAAATACTGCCTACCGCTATATGACACCTTGCTATATCACAGGCCTTTTAATCCCCTTTGAGCTGAGGTGTTGCCTCAGATGTTCATGCAAGGTGGTTTTACTCCAAAATCTAGAGTGAAAAGATGTGATTGGGGTTTTTCCACCAAGGCCATGAAAGAACTCAGAGGTACAACAGGCTAGCAAAATTGTGCTCTACTTATGATTCA
Organism: Neoniphon sammara; assembly: GCA_900302535.1. Classification (NCBI taxonomy): domain Eukaryota; kingdom Metazoa; phylum Chordata; class Actinopteri; order Holocentriformes; family Holocentridae; genus Neoniphon; species Neoniphon sammara. The sequence continues at coordinate 18,957 of OMKZ01053055.1, forward strand.
CTTTTAAAGATGCATTTACAGATTTCATTTTTCATTGGATTTTTGTGGAAATGCCTTTGATCCATTTTTATCTATTTCAATTTATTTTTTCATAGTTTTCTGTTTTCAGGATTTTGTGTGAGCTGTGTTTTATTGTCAAGAAGATTGAAGAGTATTGAAGAGTGCTAGCAAATCTATCTGTCCGTCGGTCTGTCTTAAATCAACAAGAAATTACTAAAAGAAATTCATACTTTTATTCTCCAAGGTAACATTAAGTTGATGAAAACATACAGCAAAGATATTGATGATGAAATCTTTACCTGTGATTGCAAAGCCCTATTTTCAGTAGCCATTACTCCAGCGATCATGCTAATGTGCCAATTTGGTACCAGGGGAACCATTCCCATTATATATTAAGCACAAATGAAACTATTGTGCTGTTTAATGATGATAAACAATATTTCTCTTTCAGCTGGTACAGTATCGTATACACTGGCATTTCTAAAGTTCAATTTTTGGTTACAAAAAACAAAAAAGAGGCCAAATAGAAACTTTTTTTGAACCCCATCAGTCAATTGTTTTGAGAGAAAGAGGGTATTTTATGCTTAAGACAGTCAAGAAACTGAAGATCTCACACAAAAGTGTGCATTCTACTGTTTTGAAAGACAAGAGCAAACTGGATCCAACCAGGACGAAAAGAAAAGTGAAAAGCCTGTTGAGTGAGGCTGCCAGCTGAGGACCTGACAGGTGTCAGATTGCCTTGTATCAGATTCATACAATTTTCTGAGCTTTTTTTCCATCCCGCCATTGCTGCTTGACCTAACTACAACTCTCTTGAGAATTTAATTTTCAACAACCTGTTGTTGATTTACCCGCCGAGGTTAAAAAAGTTGACTGTGTTGTTTATGACTGCTAGTGCTAACGTTGTCAAACTATTTCACAATACACGCATGAAATAAGCAAACCATGAAATGAAAGATGATTTTTAGAACCTAACAGAGTGAATGGGCTTGAAATGGGCACCATATGGAAACAATCTACAACCTACATTAGTGCTCTCCAACTCAGTTACCACAATGGATACCACTGCTGCCTTGGAGGGCTACTCTAGGAGTCAGTGATGAACGACTGCTTCATCTGAGATCAGCCAACCTCAAGTAAGGTGGCTGCACTTTAGCTCACCTTGCACCAAAATAAACATGATGGAGTGAAATATCACTTTAAGAACACATTCATGGCTGCAAAATTACCAGTTGTTTTTTGATGAAGGATTGGGATTTCTGTGGTAAGTTCGCCTCAAATGATTTCACTGGCAAAGTCAAAGTGGTGAGGATTTGTCAACAGTACCTCTGCCATGCACTCACTGGGGATAGTTTTGAAACATTGTGGGCTGCCCAATAGCCTCACATTCATCTTCAGGGAGAAACATTTAAGACCTCGGTGGCGTCATATAAATCTTGCTGCATGGTCTGAGCCAATGGAACGGAACATGAAGAATTGAGTTGTGAATCATCCAAATTGAGGCTTTAGCTTCACAAATGTTACAACAGGATCTACAGTACAGCGCCGCAAAGTTTGTGAGCATCTTACAGAGAACGAAAACAAAAGGGTACAGCTTTTCACATACGTCTGTGTTTAACTGTACCCTCTTCACAAAAGATTTCATGAGCGCATTCTTTTTCCCTGCAGCATGAACAGCCAAATAAAGGGTTGAACTTATTTGGGGAAAAAACAAAACAAAACAATGAAACCATCACTGCAGTAAATCATGCTGCACAGGAGACAAGACCAAAGCAAATGAGCACCCAATACTAATCTTTTTCTTTGGAGTGATGTGCAAAGATTGGCAGGTAGATTAGACCTACAGATTGGCAGACACAGAGGACATATTAATCTGGTCTTGTTTGTGCCATATATCTAGACCTGCAATATTTCTGAATTCTTGTTGTGAAATATTAGATATGAATGTTTTTTTCTAAGCATGTATCTTAGAGTGATTAAGCTTTTGGTTCTTGTCAGTGGTTCCAGACCTCCCTAATGTGTTGATATTTTCCACATTTTTCAAACCCAGTCAAACTTCGAGGCATGGACAATTAAAATAAAACCATTGTACTTTGTGTGAAAGAGGTTAACTGTGAATGCCCATATGAATTCTTCCTCTAAGGTCAGGCCAGGCGCTCCCATTGAGACTAAACACGGTCTGACTCATGTAGTGCAAATGAGGCTTTTGAAACACTTTGACTATTCAGCTTCATCTTGCACTATCTCAGTTCCTCATCGCCCACTGCGGGACATTCAACACATCCTTGCTAGATGAGGCTAATGCTTCCTTTTGGCTTTGGCATTTTAAAGTCCAGGGTGCAAAAGAAGTAACAGTATCCAATTATGCGGAGCTTATTCCTGCTGGTCAGAATCTTCAGCATGCTAGCAAGATAGCCTGGCCAGATAAGACATTTCTCAATATCAAGAGCTTCTCTCACATCCTGTGGGTAGCGGTTTGATGGGCTGTTCATCATACAAAAGGTCACATTCATGAGCCAATGGTAACAGAAATCTTTTCATACAAAATAGACAAGGATAAGAAAGGACAATTCTGTTATTCAGGCAGTTTTTCATTTCTTGTGAGATGAGGCCCTGATTGAGATGAACACAATTGCTTTCCAAGTAGAAAAGGTTCTCTATCGATCTATATCTATCTACTGCATGATGAAAATACAGTGTTTACATATATATTCTTTGGACTGAAGGGCTTGGGCTAAACAAGATGTAGTCCCACATTCATTGTGCATTACAGGAAAATGGATCAGAACTGTTGACTGAACATTTTATTACTTTATTGATGCTGAAATATTTGCTTTGAATGTGCCAGTGAATAACTGCATTGAAGTTCAAGCACCATGAGAGCATTTTAACTTTTTTCATATAACACAACCTTCCATTTTGCTCTGTGTGCTGTGAAATGAGCTGAGCATAGTCAGAATAAGTTGAATTAAGTGATGCAGACAAAGCCCATTTGAATTAAAGACGATAAGAGATTTATTTAAACGGTTTTGACTGATGAGAATGACGCAAGCATGCAGAGCTCATAATTTATTTGACTACATTTTACATTATACCACCAGTGTATTTTTAACAAGAGTTGAGCTCAGGCTTGACAGGGCCTGTCACATCCACATTATTTTTAATGCCTGTAGTGGCCAGTTGAAATGGTAATGAGTAATAGATGTTGAATCTATAAATAAGACTGTAAATTTTGTCCTTTTGGCTTTTCAATTCTCATGACCATACTTGGCCCCTGTTTTGTGGTCCCCGTGAGAATTTTTTACTCCCGTCAATCTCTGATGGAAATGCCCGTGAGAGGTAGGAGCCTCTGTGCACTAAGCCTTTCAAGATGTATGACGTCCATTTTTGTATTTAAAAGAAACAGATCCTTCATCTGTAAATTTCACGTCTCTGTCCCAAATGAAATGGCCTGTGTGAAAGTGAGCAGCACTCCCTCCCTAATCAGCATATACCCTGCAGACATGCTTTGACCAGCATGGGGGAGGGAGGAAACCCATGCCATTAAAACTAATGCTTTGTGCAGTTATTTGAGGTCCTCACAATTTCCATTGATTACACATAAAAAGACCACATGGGGTCCTCAGTCTCACAAGGCCTCTTCATTATATTTCTAGAATCGCAGCTTCAGGATAAAACTCTTTATTCATGGTTTGTGTGGAAAAATGTTCTTTTTGCAAATAATTCTTATTTGCTGTAGTTTTTCATTATTAAATGCCTTTAATCCATAAAAAGAAAATCAATCACATTGAGCAAGCAAAGGTTGACCTTTTTGAATAATATTTCAGTAAAGTTTGTCATCAAATATTAAGAATAAATAAATGTTAATGTGGCTTCACAGCCCTCCATATACCCTGCGCCACAGGCACTGCCTCTTTTATTGGAGAAAATATTGTATTCATCAATATCACCTCAGGACAGCACCTAATTACTAAATAACACCGTGGTTGGAACAAACAAATAAGCAACCAGTGCTGATTACCTTTTGCATCTAATATGAATTGAAAAGCAAACTTTTAAATGGAACTATTTTCAAGTCACACAAAATGTGGGCCAGTGTGCTAAAGCTGCCCTGAAATACCCAGATGACTCAGTGCGGTGCATTTAGTTACATACACAATCTTCCACAGAGCAGTCCAACCCAGGTGAATGGCTGCATGAGGCACCGCTGTATACACTGTGACACAAAAGTGCAATTCTCCAGATGGCAATGCCTCTGAATGCCCCTGGTGTCTGAACTGAAGCACTGCAAAAAGTTCCATGATTGAGCTTAGAGGTGCAAATCCGCCAGGACAGAAAGTTGGATCAGACACAAGCTGGAAATGTGATTAAGGCCTGAACCTCTGTGGTAGGGGATCCACCCAACAAATCCCATACCCAACACCGTAATTCTGCCTTGGTTCCTCAGGAGACGTTTAGCATTTAGTTAACATAAACCTGTTTAGTGTGACATGGGATGAAGGCCCCTTAAGTGACAGATGCTTCTCTTTAATGTGATGGGGAGTTTTTTGGGGGGATACTTTGTGGGTTTTTTGTGAGAGATGCCTGGGTTGCTCTGGGCTGTTTGAAATCCTGGGCTGATCCTGTCTTTTCCCGACTCTGCAAAAGGTTTGGATGTTGATATGGAATACACCTTCTCTGTTTCCTGGGAGAGCATATGAATCACCCCCCACCCACCCCTCCCTCCCCCTCCTTTTGTGGGCTGTACCTTATCAGCATTGCATAGTCCACTAGTTAAGAAAATGGTGTCTTGGGGGTTGTTCTAAATCCCTTGAGATAGGAAGGGTCACTGGACCCATAAGCAAGGCACTCTCTCAAAATTAAAGCGCTGCTTTTATTATATAGAGGGGGAGTCCTTGTTTCCCTAGAGATTGATTTCAGTGAGTTTTAGGTTCATATAAGTAAGTTTGTAGGGTTTGTGAAAACGCCATGTTGATGTTATGTTGTGTTGAATGAAAATAGCCCTGCTCCATATTTCAGATGATGGTCAGTCTGCATTCTGTAACTGGAAGAATTGTATCAAAGGATTTTGCAACACTACAGTGTTTGTTCAATTGCAATGGGATGGCTCAACTGTTGTAGGGGAAAAAAGAACAAAAACAAAGGGCTCTCTCATAGAGCTGGCGGTCTGTTTGTGTGGCTGGTTGAGAGTCTTGAGACACTAGAGGGAAATCCACCAGACCTTCAAAGGAACAACGCAGTGGGGAGTGTTGGCAGGCTGCTGGTTTGGACAGCTTGCAAACCTTACAACACGACCCCCAGTTATAACAGACCAACACACACATCCACAGGCTCTCTTGACATTATAGAGGAATACCCATAGTGTGCAGGCTGACACCTCATTTACATGAACATAAATGTTGAATGTTTGATTATACATTTGGCATATTTATGGCAGGTAAATGCATGAAATACTTGAATTAACAAATGCATATACTCTCTCTCTCTTCCTCTCTCGCTCTCTCTCTCTCACACACACACACATACACACAGGAAGCCACTGAATTATAGATGCAGAAACAGGAAATTCCTCCCCTTACCCTCTGTCGCTCACGCTCTGACCTTGCGCCGTATCAATTAGTAGAGCTGGAGGCAATCAGCAGACCTCCCCGGAGACTCTCTGTGTGTGCCCTTAATTTATGAGGGCCTCTTGGTCCTCTCTCTATAGTGCCCACCTGGTAGGTGGCCAGTATTCCTGCTCATACAAACGGGGCAGTCATTTCACGCTGTGCAAATCAAAGAGCAGTAGGGGTTAGATCATTTTGTGCCCTGTCCTGCGCGGTGCCCAGCCCTGTGTAATAGTGCCTTGTCTTGTGTGGCAGAGCCTCGTTCCATTAGTTGGCTCCTGTGTCTGCCCTGTCCAATGTCCTTTGTGTCCTGAGGAGTGTGTGCCCTGCACCATTAGGTGGCTATTGTCTTGTCATACCATATTTTTGTATGCATTCAACACAAGCAAATTTTTATGGCATCATGCACCAGCTTGTATCAACTGTGATTAAATTTGGAAATGATTTTGTAAAGATTCTACTTCCACTCTATTTCTGCCTTCTATTTGGACAGTATATTGTGGAAATTAGATAAGAGCCAAACCCAGGTCTCCCACATGGCACTTCCACTATTCATGCCAATGACTGTGGAAATGCTTTCAGTATAAATCCCTCTGTGCAACATATTTAAGGTGCCCAATATTTAATCCATCGATTATTCCATGACTAAATTCTGCCAAATGATGTGAGAAATGTTGATCAAAAGGCAGTGAAATTCTGTCAAATGATGCCCTGTTGAGGCATGCTGAATGCAAATTTGAGCATTTAGTTTTTAGCCTATCCAGGCTGTAGATGAGGTTATAATTATAGCCTTGAAATATTTTCACAAAACTGGATGTTTTTCAAAACTTGTAAGTAATGGTGTCAACCCAATAAAAGTTTGCTTGTACTAAATGTTTACAAGGATATAGCATGACACGACAATAACCGCCCAATCGTACAAGGTAATCATTACACTGGAAAGGACACTGAATTACACAAGATCACACACTGCACAGGGAGGGATACAAATAAATGCTCTCTCAAAGCTATAAATCCACTTTTCCACTGACACTGATTGCAGTGGGAAAATTGTAAACAAGTTTATATTCTAGCAGAGTGGATTATTAAGGGGCTATGCCACATTGCACTGTACTTCTGCTGATTTTACATGTATCTTCAAATCCTGTATGTGCTGCTCCAAGCTTCATGTCAGGCTGCCTTTGCGTTTCCGTTTGGGGAACCTGACACTTATTCGAGGATCCAGCCATTCAGTGTTTATCAGCAGGATCAATGCAGCATCTGTGTCTTTCTCCCCACGAGGCTCTGTGGGATGTAATCCCTCTTCAGCAGAGCAGATCTTGAATCCTCCCATTCACTCTCACTCCCATGAGGACACAGGAGCACATTTCCTGTGGACCTGGAGAACTCTGAATTACCATTTGTGTGATTATATTGTGGGACGATTGAACCATAATAGGCCTTAATGCACACGGTTCACATGACCTTTTCATGCACAATGCACTTCACTTCTTGAAGTACTGGTGTCCAACTATTCAGAGACTGTGACCCTGAACATAAAACCAAGCCTAGGTGGAGAAGCTTGTACTTACATCTCCCAGTAGCTCTGTACACAGGGATGTGCATGTCATTCATTGTGGGACCACAGATCCAAGCACATAATAGATCAAACAAATTGCTGTGGTTTTCTGCATTTAACTGGGAGTGTCTGTTGACCTCACACTGATTTCTCTTGGTCATATTTCCCTAACAAGGGTAGTAAATAATGCGTCAATATGAATTTGAGATATGAATGAATCAATATGATGAATGAATGAATGAATTAGCAAATTAGTAGGGAGGTTAAGCACTGTACAGGGAACTGAAAGTTAGGGTAAATTAACCCAAATAGAAAATGAAATGTAACAGGTCAAATCATTGTTTTATGAAATTTAATACTTTACCAGGCAAACTAATGAGCATATTTATTCAAAGAAAAACACGCAATTCTGCAAGGCTAATGATTAATTGTCCACAGAACTAATGAACCAACATGTGTGTTATATATTAATTGTATTCAATTTGCATGTGGAACATGGTTCAAGTTTCATGTTCATAGAAAATGTTAATTTCCCCTCTGCAAGGTTGAAATGTTACATTTAGTCTGATCCTGCACAGTCCATACCAACCTTCTTTCCATTTTCAACAGCATAATGAGACCAATTATCACCCAAGCTAATGGATATTACATAATTATCCCAATCAGCTTTGATTGTGCCTCTACTTTATCACCACTTTCCTTAAGCATCACTGTGGTTGATTGAGGTGAAGGTGCAAGGAACCCTAGAAATCTAATGGAATATGTTCATTTGCTAATTTGAAAAATCTTCACTTATGACTGGGCTGTCACAGCATTATCCTAAAAAAAATTAATCACAAAGTATGTCCCAGAGATGCATCACACTGTATAAATCTGCTGGTTGGAGTTTGACAACCAAGGCAGCAGAAACGTGGCCCTTAGAGTTATATGTTGTTAGAGTTACAGTGTATTATTAGTTTTTATAGTAGTGAATGGAAGATGTGTACTTCCATTCCAATCATGAAAAAAAGGCAAACACAGTAACAACACACAGGCAAACAGTAACAACAATAATACAGGAAAACACAGTATAATTCACAGATTTTATACAAGTTTTTTTTAGAGTTAAAACAAAGAAAACTAAAAAAATAAAAAGCTGATACTATCGGCACATAGTTACGAATAGGATTGAACAATTAAGATTTACCCCACGTGCTGCAGAGACTACAAGTTGCATTTGTTGCTGTTATTATACATTAAGGCAATTTCATTGATTTGAAGTGAAAGCAGTGTCCTATAGAAGTTCAATATACGGTGGAGTCACAGAGTGCAATGTATTGTCTGGCAAAGATGACTGATGACTACCTAGTCAAATTAACCCATAATATTTTCATACACATAAATATATCCATTTTGCAATTCTCTTGCACAGATTAATACAACAGAACAGTGATTCAAGTCCCAGTGCCCACTTGATGAAAGCTTTCACATTCACTGTTCTAAACACCTGGTGTCTGCTAATTTCCTGGGAAAAGCAGCAGCAGCAATTTGTTTTGAATAAACAAATCCGGCTGGTTAGCATGAACAGCCATAACCGCCATGGGTGAACAGACAAAGAAAAGAGCGCCGCCTACAGAAACTCAGACTTCACTGACAAAAAATTCAAGGAAGACATCACAGCTCTGACCACACTGTTTGACTGTGAAGTGCATTGCATAAACACCAAAGCAATAAGTTCTTACCACGTATGACACCATCAAAAAGCACAAAGACCGCACAGATTGCTGTGATAATCAACATCAATGTAACATATAGTTGAACTTTAAATTGTTACATGTAATGCATCATGTTACATCACACATTATTTCGTGTTTTTTTCTTTTTAAATAAAGAAACACCTATAATCTCCTCATACACTTGTATTTTGCATGAATCTTTGTAAAGCAGGGAAAGAAAAAGAGGAACCTTGAATAAGCTACTATTTACATTCAGACAGTAATGGGTCCTGAGGTAACAGATCATAGAGACAAAGGAGGCTCTAGGGCAATAGGTAGACAAACAAGAAAATCACTTTGAAATAGAGAGAGCACCCTCTGATTTTCTCCTCTTTGTGAAAAGAAGAAGAGCAAGGCATGTTATATTGCAATGATTCCCAGCCTAAGTATGAGCTGTGTGCAGTGTGTGATCTGGGGACCAGTAGTTGGAGCAGTTATTTATTAAAGCAGGAGGTGATGACACCTACAGCAAATTGCCTTATTATTTATAATGCTCTCTTGCACATTGTGTGAGAGGTTTTACAATGACGGCTCTTGAGAGTGCTGCTGCAGAGAGGGTAAAGTTGAAACTGTGCACCTCGCTGACACGACGCATATACTTCTTGCCCTCGTGGCATTCTTAACTTAATTTGATTGGAGGCTGCATTTGTTTTAAGTTGTTAAGCTGATTGCCTATGTGTTATATGTAAATGTGCTGCTGCTGACATAAATTTTCATATTAGGGATGAATAAAGTACAGCTCATACCTCTCGATCTATCTGTCTATCTATCTATCTATCTATCTATCTATCTATCTACCTATTACCCTAAGAAGTGTTGGACTGAATAAAAACACAACAGTCTTGCAATAATGCAAAAAAAAAAAAAAAAAAAAAAAAAAAAGATAATAATGGCCACATATGCCCCTCTGTCAGATCTTCATCTATAATTCAAGATGCAATGGAATATACTGTACCCACCATGGATTTCACCACAGAGTATAGTACAGTCCTGTATTCATGGAAGCCTCAGGCCAGTGTAAGCAATGTGATCAGCATGGAAAACCTACAGGGCTGC
>OMKZ01053055.1:33845-47893 GCA_900302535.1 Neoniphon sammara
CTAGGACACCAGACACACTCAGTCAAGCAGCAGATGAAACTCAAGTTTATGGCACGTACACATACACACACACACACACACACACACACACACACACACACACACACACACACACACACACACACACACACACACACAAAATCAATACTTGTCCATTTCAAAGCAATGAACAGCTCTTAAAATAGAGATGTGCAGCTCTAGCAGAAGCCAGGAAGCAGATCCACGTTTCTCTAAAGGCTGTGAGTTTTTGTTTTTAGATGGAATAAAACTGGAAAACTTTAACAATTGTTGGCAAATACAACAATCAACTCTGACTTGAAATGTTTTTGGAAACTCAGCCCCAGATTAATGCCTGCCAAGGAGGGATCTGGATGTGCAGTATAGAAATGTACAGTAGGAACACACAGGCCCTTCAGGTGACTCGCTGGTGTTGCTATCTTTCTTAATGCTTGTTAACATTAAAATATTACCAGTTCTTATCATTTACTGGCTGCTCAGAGCAAAGATGGCCCAATTAGGAACAGATATTCCTAAAACAACCAAAAATGTGTTGTAGCTATTTAATGCTGCTGGGGGTTGAAGGTGTGTGAATCTACAGTAGAGCCCTTTGGAGAACAGTGCACAGGAAACCTAAGTCATACAAGTTTCTACTTTAGAATTTTTTTTTTTCTGGGAGCCTCCTCTAAAACCCGTGAGAATCTCGAGGCTCCACTTAGAGAGTAGCTGGGCTTAAAACTGTTAACAATGCATGGAACATGAGACCTGCACAAACATACTGTAGGTCACAGATTCAGGCTCATATTCCACAGCTTTTGATCATGACTGACCTGAATCACAATGGTGACATTTTACAACAGAGACACTCAAAAATGAATAAATTAATACGACAGAAGTTGTAAAAGAAGACGGTCTTGCTGCTCAGGCAAATGACTGTACCAGAAACTAATGCCAATCCCAGATGTGAGCCAAAACAAGGCTTTCAACACCCTACAGTACCTCAGTGAATAGGGCCAACTCACATTTTTTTAACAGCTTTGGCCATATAGAAATTTCACTTTTCATTGAGAGGACAATTTTGAGAATGAAAATAGCACATCAATCTGCAGTACAGCATAATTATGATTCACCGGAGTTAAATTATCTAACTATTCACACTTTCAGATTCACAGAATATTCCTGCAGTATTTCAAATATACTCTATCCTTCATTATTTGTCTTATGGCTTCAGGCTAATACTTTGATTCTCCTGTGCCACAGAAAACCAAACTTTTACTGTGCATAGCAAAAACAAACTAAATGTTTGATTATTAAGATCAGCAGGATAAATAACACGAACTAGGCATAAGCAATCTTTAAGACCTCAAAGATGAACAACTATAGCAATCCTATAATACATTTTACAGGGATACGATACAGATATCACAGGAAAAACTATACATCCGCATATGGAGATAGCATTGGAATATCCTGGGGGTATTATAGTGATACCACTGGGGATAAAAATAGCACAGAAAAGGTATACTATGAATTTTACTATTAATTACCACAGGCACATTGGATGTCCTAATTGGAATATTCTAATGATTTTTCGTTGGGGGAATTAAGCCAATAGCCCAACTTGATTACACTGGCACATATGTTTTGATCGTGTAACCAGGCTGCTTACTGTCCCTGACCAGCAGAAACACTTTTCACTCTCTGCATATCTGATTCTCGGCCTCTCCCTCCCTCTTGGCAGTGGTTCTTCCCAGCAGCGCTCAGCATCTCTCTCACAGCGGAGCGAAGGACTCGGGCGACGCTCTCACAGTACTGGACAATACAACTTTAACTGACATTATAACGCATATATACATGGCTCTGCCTTTACGCAAATGCAAAAGCGCGATCATTTTTGTTTTCCGTGGAAGAAACTAATGGGATTCTGTTAGAAGCAAAGAAAACAAGAACGATTTAAGGATTTTGCAGATATCATTTCTCTTGTGTCAATAATGATCTCCACATGCATAACAGGACATCCTCTTGCTGTGTAATTATAGAGCTGTAGGTGTAGTTGCGTCGCGTGGAGTTCCCGCAATTAATCAGAGTATTTCATCTCAGACAGAAATGGATCTGTGGGGAGTTTATCTGTTTCATCTCATAACTTTGGGTGAGTAACGACTTTGTTTTCATTCAATTTGTGAAATGCAGTTATCTTTCATTAGCCGGGGGAGAGATTATCCATCTTGTTCTGTGCATGTTTGAGCTTTGATTAAAAATCCCATTTAAAATGTGATCAAATTATGCACCGAAAAGTAAAAGGAATTTCTTTCTTTCACCCCTTAGCCTGTTAGATTGTATGATTTATGTGATAGGTACCTCTCCACCAAAGTAATACCTACATTTGCATGTAGAATCTAAAAAAAAAATGCCCTAATATGTTATTCATTTGTAATAAAATAATTTAATGCCAGTAATCGACTTAATTTCCAACACAGACCAAATGGGTTATCCGCTCTATGTATTGTGGCTTATGTGCATGAGGCTTTAATATTAGGCACACGTGTTTAAATGTGTACGCGTGTGCCTGTGCACGCGCGTTTGTGCGTCTAGCGGAGTGTGTGTGCGCGTGCTTTTATGTGTGTGCGCGGGGGTGCATGTATGAAAATGGACACTGCTTTTTTCCTGCTAAATGAATGAGCACATTAGTTTATGACACAGTACAGTTGTCCATATTCCATAATCTAATTACCCTTATTTTCCATACATGTTTAACTGTATGATTCTATGTTTTTATTATATTCTGTAGCCATAGTACTCAATATCCCCTCACGCCTACACTAAATGATCTGAATCATGTTTGGCTGTTCTTGCAAGTTTTCCTATAAAACTTGTTTCTTCTGCAGTGGTTACTCTTGTAAAGCTTTCAGAAGTGACCCATCCACAAATGTACATCAGTAATTTCAGTCTATTTCACTGAGATGCCTGGCTTGCTTTATCAATGCTACAAAGCCACCCACCTATACATGCTCTCAATGGTATTGAATGAAGTTGAAATATTGATTTTTTTTGCCTACAACCAAGGCATTGGGAAAAGAGATGTGGGTTGTACTATAAGTATCATTTTTCACTATACTAACACATGTCAACCTTAGCCTTGTTGCCAAAGACTTAACATTATTATTATCATTGATGGCCATGACACCAGAGATGATTAGTGCCATGTTAATTGGTCTCAGCTTCCCTGATAAACAGTAGCACATAATGGCAGGCTTGTGCAGAAAACCTTTTTTTTTTTTTTTTTAAATTGATTACTGATATTCTCATTGGATGTCTTCATTAGAGATGCCAGTAAGAACATTGAATGGAAATGAATTTTGCTTGTTTTATTGATGTTTTATTGAATCGTAACATTTCTCTCTGATACAACTATCAGTGTAGCCACTTTGATTTAGCATGGGTTGGTAATTAATCTTTTGAAATGAAAAGATGCAGTAATGCACTCCAGCCATATGCATGCAATCTGTTGCAGTCATTGCACTTCCATTTGCAAAACTCCAGTATCACTTTTGAATTCAAATGTATATATATCAAATATATTGTTGTATTCAGGTAGCTGATTTATTGAAATTTGTCAAAATCATTATATTTCTTATGATCCAGTTTTTATAGATAATAAATTTGGCCATCTTGTTTAGACATCTGCTCAACTCAATTAAAAAGGCATAATTGTAAAAGGTCAGCAACTATGGGCTGTTTGGGTTACTCAACCCATTTATATGTCATACTGAACTGTTACTGTGGCTGGTATGGCTTGTGTGAACTAAGCTCACACATTACCCATCTTACCTAATTGCTCCAACTCTAAGAGAGGGATTTCAAAATCACCCCAATTTCCCAGAAAGGGAACACATAGGTGCTCTTAAAGGACACATCAAAAAAGTATTTCCCAGCTGAGAGCAGTGACCATTAGGGCTTGGCCTGTTAGGAGACTTTTTTTTTTTTATACTGATACTGGTTTTTGGTACATGTCCTTGTTGAATTGAATCATTAACTACTGCATTCACCATGCAATAGTTAAATTAAATTACTTCTTCTTCTAATTACATTTCCAGTGCAAATACCCATAAATATTGAGAAATCTCAAGTTCTATTTGTAAGAATCAGAGATTTTGATATTGATATCTTTTGATGCTTTATAGTCAATAAATAAATAAATAAATAAATAAACAAACAAACAAACAAACAAATCCAGTAGGGTACCAGTATCATTTTCAATACCAGACCCAGTGGCCATTCTTAACAAATACAGGTATCATTTCATTTCATTCAAAATTTCTACTTTGGTGGTTCCACATCAATATCATAAGAATACTAGTAATGAATACTTAATGGTTCAGGAAAGAGTTACAGCTATGGCTGTGAAAACCATCTGTAATCACTGTAATCATATAGCACTGAAATAATTGACATTTTCCAGCAAGCTTCTCAGGAGGACTTGCTTTATTCGAGCTTACTCATTAGGCAGCTTGATCCCAAGCATGTTGGTCTGAGTTGAGACATGAGGACCATGAGCAATGATGATCTTCTGTCTAAGGCTTAAAGTCTTGAAGACGACATTATCCAAGCAGAAGGCCAGATTTTGCTTTTGGATGAGTTGGAGTTCAAACTGCATCCTTATTGTGCCTGCTTTTACGAGAAATAAAATAAATCCCAGGCAAGAGGTAGACTGCCCAAGCATTGATCTTATCTGCATGATGAATGTGCACAGGGGTTTACTTTGACATATCCACATGGAGGCATAAAATGATAAAGAATTAAATACAATTTTACAACACAAGTTCTTCTAATTTGGATAAGCATTTGCCTGCAGTGTTAACTTCAGATGGCAAATGTGCATCACAGTCAGATCACGACCAATTCATATTGAGGTGCAAATCCCAACTGTAGCACAAGGTTATTGCATTGAATATTAATGGTTCATATTGAATGGCTAAGAAATTATGTCTAGTGGTACTCAAAATGAAAAAGGTTGCAATAAAATATAACTATCCAGTGAGAAAGGTTTGCAAATTAGTAGTAAGTGACCTAATAGTCTTAATTTTTTTCTTAAAAGATGAAACTGGATGTCAGGGATATTTATGTTCAAAATTTTTAAGCATATAAGATTCCTCAGTCAAACCTGCATTTTATTTAACTGCACTTTAAGGAATCAAAAGCACCCAGCTTCAGCCTACTATAATGCTCTATTTTGTGATTTAAGGGTTTTGACATTGTGCAATATGACCTGTATCTTTAATGGAGACAGATAAGTATTGCCAAGCATGCTATCACCTAGCATATTGGGTGGCCTCTTGTAAGGGATTTGTCATGAATCTCATTTGAAGCACATATTACCCATGGCGAACAGATAGCCTATCAGATGCTCATGCTTTCTTCATGCGAGACAAATGGGTCAGTCATTCCAATTCCAGTTAAATGTCTGCATCATTGCTGAGGAAAGATATTTTTATCTTGATCATGGGAATTTTACCCAGACACTAAATGTGCCTTGACCCTCCAATGAACAGGTATTTGTTAATATAATGTAGTAAAACAGTGAACAAAGCATGTGATGCATGCAAAACATTTATTATAGGCACCTGGCATAAAACTGTCAGTCATCTAATGCTAAATCAACATGGGTTATATTGCTATGATATTCACATTAAAAATCTTAATGCAACTGTCCCTATGCTACATTGTTAATAAATCAAATTCTTTATTGAATTGTTTAGAAATGCTGCTTATTAGATCTCCTGAGTCAATGCTGAGTCTAGAGAGCTACAGGAAATAAAACCAAAAGATCAAGTGTATGAGTTTTCCATCTAAACACTATCAATATTATTTGAGTAACATTAACTCACTGGCAGAGTTGGGGGTTAAAAGCTTTAGAGACAGAATGGCTATTACACTCCTTTCCTGTGGGCTGCCTCTGTTCTCCAGCCATTGTCAGGGCCCTTAAAAATGCCTTTGTATTTAATTATTGAAGTTTTAAACTTTGCTGTTGAGCTGGCAGTTTGCCATTCATCTAATGTCAGTCAGTTTGATGGCCCTGACCTTTAATAGTGACATTATTCAATTCCTCACATAATCATCTGCCTATAATATTGAAGTATAATAGTTCCAAACAGTACATAAAGTTAGGAATAAAAGAATTTGTCACAGTTGAAAAGTCCCATGGACCAAGGCCAGCATAAGAAGTTGTCAGACCCTGTTGCAGAGTGGCAACAGGGTGGAGAGAGGAAATAAACACTGGTGTTTATTGTAAATTACTGTTGCCTCATTAATAAACTTGTTTATATTTTGAGTTATTGTATTGAAGGCATCTTTCAAACTTATCTAACTCTTGACATGATTATTGACATGGAACAGGCTATTTACAGTTACTGTTACAGTTATGGAAAAGGCTGCAATAAGACAAGACTTTTTGGAGTTACAGTGGGTTGAGTTGAAAAAGTTAGTGAAATCTTATTTTCCATCCTCAAGTCAAACTCTTGATCTACAATATATACAAACCTTGGTACAATTTACATGGCAGAATCTGGATTGGCTAACCCCTCCTTTAGCATTTTTCATGATATTTGTACAAAATGAGCTGCCTGTCATTTGTCTCTGAACAGATTTATAAGAACATTTTCCACAGGTATTTACAAGGCAAGATTTTAGGTGTAAAATTATGTTCACACATTCAGAAAAGTTCACTTGTTTTGTTTTAAAGATCCAGTGCAATGATTTTAACTTTTGTTTTTTATTTTTTTTATTTTTTGGGGACAACTTGTATGATGGAGTGAGAGCCTGACCTTCTGTATATTTGTGCCACCCACTGCATAATAATATTTCTATTTATGGAGAAATAATAGGTGTCAGACCTTTGGCATCCAGCAGCAATAGACATTGAGATTTGGGGGCTTGTTTGGCAAGTTGCTAGCTGACTATAGTCTGACAGGCTATGGGGCACCTCATTAACTATGTGTACTGTTAACCAATAAGAGCATTCATTGAAACCTGATTGTATATGACATCATTTATACCAGGAAGTGGTGTGGAATCCTGAATCTGTTTGATTCTCTTGACAACCAGAGGGAGAGTTTTTCAAATTTCCATGCTGCTGATAGTTTTAATTTGGGTAAACTCACACTAACAAGTCCATTGTTAAATTCTGAAATGCAATTCATTATTCATTATTGCACTGGACCTTTAAGCTCGCTGAGTCAGCAGACCAGGTGGTGCAAGCAAGTACATCTCAAGGAATGCATCAGTGTTGGCCAATGTTATTTTTGAGGTCTTCTGCACATGGTCAGAGGTTATATACAAATAACTACTCCCATGTGATCCCCAGTACTAAAATGTGACATTTTCTTTTCAATTGCACTTTCTTCTGCATGTTTTTGTTTACACAAGAACAAAAACCACACTTAAGGGTCAGTTTAGGTTAAGCAAAAAAGGTCACTTTGCTTATGTTATGGCAGAGTTAGCAATAGCTATGACCAACTTAGCAACAAAAACCCATTGTAGTTAAGTTTGAGGAAAAGATCTGGATCATGGTTAAGTGGTTTGTTTTTTACAAAAGCAACTTGACTCTTAGTGGTTGAAAATCAATTTTTCTGTCTGAGAGTTTAAACGCAGTACCTTTTGTGTACATTTGAATGTGGTTTCTGAACTGCTGAACCAGCACTGTCCGGGCAGTCGGGTTAGTTCTTCTATCAGTGAACTGTAGTTGTAGTTGATATTTAGTGTAGAAATGGCTGGACCAGATATTGTGCGAAATGTAAGTGTAAGGGTTAGCATATTGTGGACACTGAGAATGGCTGTAGAGAGGGATGTTTCTGGGAGGCTAGAGTTTATTGTTCAGTCTCTTTGAGATGTGGCAGATCTAATTCAATGATGGGATGGACGTACCTGACAACACCAATGACATATCAGTTTTTACACCCCCCTCCCCTTTCCTTCCACAATCAACACAGGTTTCTACACAGGGCTTTAATGTAGTTTAATTTCACAAGGGATAGTCACATCTCATCCTCTGCTTTGGCTGTCACAACAGTAGCCCAAAAACCCATTTTTTTCCTTTTCATTTGGACCACTTTAAGGGTGCTCGAGCTTAATTCTTTGCTAAATGTAAGGAGTAGACTGATAGGTCATGTCCAAAAGCAAGGCAGGTAGGTACTGCAGAAAGCTGTTAGTAAAAATGTCACACTGGTGAAAGAAAATAGCATCAATCAATCACTATCCCAACTCATTTTACAATGATATTCAGAGAATGGGTTACTTTTAAATGATTATAGTTGACAGCATTATTGGAGAAATTCTAACAATAATGTACAGTAACAGTAACAAAAAAGTTTTGAAAAACAGAAACCTTTCTTAGTCACTCACTGACTATAAGAAAATACTAAATTTTCAGTGAATCATTGCCATAGCTATGAATTAATTACTTCAATTTTATAGCAATATTGATACATAATCTTATATAGGCCCCAGTTTTCAGTGTAATGTGGAGAGGGAAAGAGAGAGGGAGATTTTGACAATTTTGACAATTTTCACATTGCACACAGTTCAGATTGAATAATGTCATGTTAATCTTTCATGAATTTAAATCTGCACATATAAGCTGTTCCTGTTCAGACTCAAACTATTCACTGTGTCTGAGGATTTGAGGCATTCTTACACTTGTGCACAGGTTTGCCTTCTTTTTCCCCCTCATTTTTTCCTTTTTTTTTGGTGGAAAATCAAGCCATGGGCTTGTCTGCTTTTCATGTCATTGTGGTGATGCACTGTCTGTACGTACTGTATGACTTTAATTGATTTTGTTTAGGATAACAGGATTGGATTGACAACATTCCCTTGGGATGCTAATCATTAAAACCATAATAAAATATGCTAATATACAATATACAACACAGATTTTTTTCATATCACTGAAAAATCTTTGGTTATATAAAAGTCTTTTATCACAAATGCTTTCTACTCAACTCACTGCAAATCAAAGCTCTGTCGCAGGACAGCTCATTGAGGTGCTGTCCATTCAAAAATGGATGCCTTGGATGCACAAGGCATCTGATAAATTCAATAAATTTTAATTATTTCTTCTCTGATGACCCCTTCAAAACCACATACATATGCACATATATGTCGGGACACATCTTGATTATTTCATTGCGGAGAGTTGTCAAATTGTTTTAGGGCTTCATTTTCATTAATCAAGTCACGCACGCAGGCAGAGGCACAAGCTCATGGGGAAACTCACAGGGGCGTGACTAACAGATTTTTGGAAATTTTGTGACCAGAGTTGCTGGTGCAGTGGAGGTGCACTGACGGTGTGGTTGCAGGGGTTAAACTTATTCTTAAGCCAGTACAGAATATGCAGTACAGACAAGCACTACTGCCTTAATTAAATTAAAATTGCATTTTTGATATGCAAGTAAATGTGTCTACTGGTTGAAGAACTTATATTAAAGTGAAACACGCATATGTAACACACACACAGAGGGGTTTGTGTAATTTTGAAGGCTCTATATGAGTGTGCCTCCACCAGCTAAAGCCACAGTAATAGCACAGAACACCTGCAACTGCGCTAAAAGGTATGGAGGAGGCACAAGCGTATTTTTGGTCACCAAAACTGCACTGTGCCACTTGATTTGTATCAACTTTACCATTTCGTCTGCTCATTGCACATTTCAGTACAAGCAATGCCTTGATGTGCTATGGGAAATTACAAAACTTAAGCAAGTGAGTAAAATCTGCTGGTACCCAAAAAATTACCACTTGCATGGGTGCTGTGATTGATTTGTGCCTGTACAAAAATAGTTATAATCAGTGACATTTTCATGTAAATCAATTTCCGTCTAACTACTCTCTATCACTGATTAATATAGCACAATAGTGATTGAACACGTGCCAAGTTCATGAAAGTTTTTACATTTTCTGCTCTAACCACATGATGTCAGGTAGGTTTTTCCTGGGAAAAACACCCTTTGGTGTGCGGAAAATGATGCGATTTGTGCTTTCAGCAGCAGCAGCAGTTCCTTTGGTACAAATAGAAGAATTGGATAGCATCAACAGTAGTAACCACCATGGCAACTACAAAAAAAAAAAAAAAAAGAAAAGAAAAGGAAGAAGAAGAAAAGAAGAAAAAAGAAGACTGGTACATACAGAGAAAAATAGTACTGACAACACTGTTTTAGTGGCAAGTGACCGTGTAGTGCCAAAAATATTACTAAAATTAATTAAATAAATAAATCAAATATTTTGTGCTTACCGTGAATTACCACTGCAAACACTACCATTCCAGTTATGTAGAGACCAGTTAACAGCACTGACCAGTTTAAATAATTTCCTTCAATATTTTGTGGTTCAGTGATTTAATTCCAATTTGATAGCTTAGACATTTGTTAGTATACAGGTTTCTTGTTTAATATCCAAAAATCTATTGAAGTGCTAGATATATTGAAGCTTGAAGGATATACTGTTCAGCGGTTAAATTTTTTGTCCATTTAACTCATTCAGTTGACTGGTCAGTTCATAAGTATGAACTGTAGTTCATACAAACCAGGTTCTATTGTATATCATTTCCAGTCACAGAACTGCTATCCAAATTTTCTCTTCTGGAAGGCTACAGTTACCAAGAGTGAGGTCACATGACCTGTGAGGGTCACAGACTGCTAGTAGGTTGGTATTATTGCCATTGTGCAATTTTCTGTATTTAAGATATCATATTTCTTAGTCTAGACATGATTCAATTCATTTCATGCAAACAAGCATTTCCAGTCAAAGTCCTTTTTATTTCAGTAACAATGAGGCTACCAAACTGATTTCACTGATTTGATTAACTGAAGAGCTCCTCCTGGGCATAAAAGATGCCGAATTAATTTCAGTGAAAAAGTGTTTGGTACCATAGCCTGACTGGTATATGGTCTGGTCTGGGAGGGCTGATAAGAAACTATTCTATTTGCTTGCTGAATTGCAGTGTAATTCACTTGCCTGTGCATGTAAACAAACAATGAAGCCCCCCTGAATATATCTGAGTAATTAAATACTGTAGAGTCTGAGGTCACATTTTGTTTTGATTAAATAATACAAATAATACAGTATATAATACATGCACAGCTACAGATATCAAACGGTTCAGTTAGTGAGCTCATTTATCCTTTGTGTCATTAAACTTGTGTTGAGACCACAATGACTCAAGGTAGCTGCCTCCATCACAGGCTCCACAGCATTACCAGCAGCATTGTCCTAGAGCTCATTCTCGAGCTCTCTTGTTGCTTTATCAAGATTTTTTCACTTTTCTTCAGTTTTTGGCTTACATTTCTTAAGACTATGATACACTCATGGGAAAAATAAATTCAAATTAGAAACAGAATACAATATACAAAAAGTCACTTGGTTTTATGGTTTTATTTGGGCAAAAAGAAGTCGATTATGTAATCGAAACAATTCCTTTTGCAATATTGCCCCCACACATTGCCGAAAACATTCGCCAGTGTATCATAGAAGGAACTGCAAAGGAAGAGGAAAAGGGGATGAATATCATCCGCTGTCATTTTTAACTATAGGAAATAAAGATGAGATGGATAACTGGTGTACACATTTCATCTAAAAGAAGCTTAAGTAGCTGCACTGCTTTTGTTTATTAATGCCAGAAAAGCCATAAAGGATACAGAAAGAAAAATCACCATATTAATCACAATGGAGTTCACAAATAATTTCAAAATTATCACTTTGGATAAAAAGAGAACCCAATTATTTGCACGAAAAGTCCATTATCTACTAATCTCACCATTTTAAAGAGGATTACATCCGTCAGAAGGGTAGAGAACTGCAGTGCTCTCACCAACTGTCTGGGATAAACTTGTTGCTGAAGTCACAATGGTTGTGCAGTTAATCTTCAGGAAAAACAGTCTGAGTAGAATAAGTTAGTCTCCCTCCATGACTTGTTGGCCCTGTGTTTTATGAAAATACTCCTTTCACACTCAGTGAGCTGGGCGAGGGAGATTGAAAAATATGTCCTTGGACCTTTGTCGTCTGTTCCCTTCCAAGATTTGCTTCCATCTATCTTCATGAGGCTTCGCTCACCCCAAATAGATTTAGCAGTGTCCCAGAAATACTACACTAAGAAGGCAGGAAGTGGAGCTTAAGCCCTCCATTTGAAAATGTGTCACAATGGGGCTGTGCCTGCTTGTTCAGAACTGTTCTCTCTGGATAACCACCAACAGACTGTGAGCTAATGAGCCACTGTTTGGCCCTCAGAGGCCCCTGTATGTCTGTAACCTCAGAGCCATATTCTGAATTTCTTAACAAGTCTAACCGAAAAGGGAGCCACAGCTTTTAGGCCCTGCAAGAGCCCCACTTATGCAAGTAGTGTATCGTCTTCAACTTCTACTTCTAAACTTTGTGATCAACAGCAGCTTTCGGCTGACGTGCCACGAAAATAAATCACTGGGTGAGACTGCACAGAGCACTTTTCTGTATGATGCTTCAGTCTGAAAATTCAATACGTTTAAGCACTCTGAACATTTTGTTTCACCAAACAACCTCCATTCCATAGGTGATTATTCAAGTTATGTTCTACTGTATAACCTTGTAATGTGGAGATGATAGAGGTTGGCCTGAGTGCCGCTTGATTTCTCCAGTGTTCCAGGAAAGGAAACACACCATTACCAAGGCAGCAGACAGGAACCGGCTGGAGGGCACCTGTCTCTGTGAGCTGCAGTGGATTTACAACATCTGCTCCATGCAGGAGAGGATGCCACCTCCGCTCACCACCACTTGATTAATTATTTCAGACACAGGGAATGAGGCAGCCAACAGTAATTGCGAACCGTATGCACAGAAGACCCCCATCTTTGTTTCAGCTCAGTGACATCCATACAAGATGGGGATGTCAAATCTCTCTTTAGTTTTCAGGATTGTTTGGTTTGCTCCACATATCCATTTGAAGTCAGACCTTAAACTTGTCATCTGCACCGGAATGAGGATCGCTACATGAAATTCTGTCTTGGTCCTTACAGTATTATCAGGAAGATGGCCAGCTTTGACACGTACACCATATTTTGTTGGACACCTCAGTGAGCATTTTCTGCATTCAGTGGTCTCTTTTGACACCTAGCCAACCATATTACTTCAAAGATCTCATTAATGGTCAGTCTGTCACGAGGTATTGGCCTCGTTTGTGGAGGCCTCTGCCTCTGTCACCACGCTCGAACCCAATCTCATCCCTTTCCATGGCTTGTTATGCTCTAATTAGCTTGATCAAGAGAGTGCTTCCAAGTATTTGACAGGTCTGAGTGAGTGATAACTGAAAAACAAGAGCCACATTCCCATGGATCTGCCTCCTGGAGAAGTATCACTCCATATCAGGTCCATTGACTCTCTGTCACATACATCCTGGGGGATTCAGCACTGATTTTGTGATAAGGAGCAGGGGGCTCTGAAAGCTGCAGTGGATATGCTCCAGTAAGTCATTTTTTAGTGCTGTGTCATGATAAACATAGCCATGACAACCCCTTTCTATCTTGTCCGCATTACAGTTAGTATAATAAAAGAATTTAAAAAAAGAAAGGTATGCATTATGTTCAAAATATCTGAACTTTTACTATTATTATATTGCTAGTGGTACTACTTGTACTATTTGTACTACTACTATCTGTACTACCACTATTGATAAAAATAACTTTTTGTATGCAGAGGTGGAAAGTGGAGGTGGAAAGGAACTATGGACATTTACTCATGTACCATACTTAACTATTTCCATTTTGTGAGGCTTTATTCTTTTACTGCACTACATTTATCTGACTGCTGCAGTTACTAGTCACACTGGAGAATGGGCTTTTACATGAAAAACATAAAATATGATGCATAGTTGCCAACAGAATATGGAACAGTTAGAGCTAGAGCATTAAAATACTTCTTGTAGGTTAATGCATCAATAATTTCACACCATGAAAGGAAACATTCTTCACAATGACTACTTTGACTTTTCACACTCAGCTACATTTCACTGACAACACTGACACACTTAGACTGGACGG
>OMKZ01053058.1:0-14926 GCA_900302535.1 Neoniphon sammara
TGTTAAAGAAATAATAATAAAAAAAAAAAAAAAAAAAAAAATCAGTTCAATTCTATTAATTATGACATACAGGGAAAAAAAAATCCTGTCAGATACTTCTGCAGGAACTGGTTGCATCTTCTTTATACCTGTCTTCTTTTTTTTAGCCTTTTTATATTACATACTGGAGCTTTTAACTTATACATACAAGTATTTCCAACATACGACTAAATCATTCTGTATTCCTAAGGTAATCCATTGCATCTGGTTGTATGTTTTTGTCTATTATATTGAACTTGCGGATACAAATTTATTATTATTATTATTATTATTATTATTATTATTATTATTATTATTATTATTATCATTATTATTATTATTATTGTTATTATTATCGTTATTATTATTATTGTTATTATTATTATTATTATTATTATCATCATTATCATTATCATTATCATTATCATTATTATTATTATTATTATTAATGATTTTTGAGGGGCAATTTTATATGATGAATGGTTTCATTTAAATGAGGAAATAATTTCAGTAACTTATTTTCCAGGTTCCTCTTGCACCTGGAATCTAACAAGCCGGTTTGTTGATATTTATTCATTATTAATAAGCTACTGGCTGCTGATTGGCTGGTAGTATTGGTGGCCCCGCCCTCTTCCCTCAGGGCTGCTAAAGCCAACTCTACTTTCAGACTCCACATCATTGGTTGGTGTTTGCTGAGGCCCAGTTGTGACATAACAACTGTTGCTGTTGTCGACAATAAACTCAGACACTAAAATGTTCTTTTACGTGGTTTCACCTCCAGCGCTGAATCATGACATCAGTATTGGAAAATAAACAGTGTTTCCTTGCCTTGGGAACGAGTTTTTTTTTTTTCAGCGAAGCCCTTTCAAATGTGTTTTTCAAGCGCTGCCCGCGGCTACATCGTCGGCTGCATAACACGCCGCCACGGTCGAGTTTGGGGAATCTTGGAGCCTCACCAGGGGAAACACCAGATCCTGAATCATGAGATTTAACCTGGCAGGTTGACGGAGAACACACAACACACACTTGTTTACAGACATGGGAAGTACCGAGCCCGGCGGTGTGTGTGTGTGTGTGTGTGTGTGAGTTACAAGGCTGAGTCATCATAACAAACAGCTCATGGGCTGGTGTGTTTGGTTCAGGAAGGTCTGTGGTTTGGTTTGACTGATGACTTTGTTGTCAAGAGAAAGTCATTATTTTGGTCCTCGATGTTTAACACCAAACAGATTTCAGCTTCGAAGAATGTCAGCAGCCGTCTGTACCTGTCAGACTTCAGTTAAGACAGAATAGTTGGTCAAATCTCAGTCCAAGTTTACGCCCTAATAAAATTTTAAGTGCTGTACTTGCTGAAATAGCTCCAACACAGATGTAAGTTACAACTCTCCTGGGTGTAAAACCTACCATAAAAAAGTACCATGAAATATAGTTAAATTCAAAATGGCAGCATTAAATTTAAATTAAAGAGGAATTCCATTAGGCCCAGCTATGCAGACCTTTTACCCTGCTGAAATTAACAATTAACTCATTTAATATCACTGATATTGTCTGTAGTTTATAGCAAGTTGTACACAAAAATGTCTGTCTGTGGCTGAAGAAGGTACGGCTTTCATATATTTACATATTCACTTTATAGATTTTACAAAACATATTAGTGTTTACATGAACTTTGATTTTACATTGTTTGCTGCTGTTTGTGAAGCCTTTTGTGAACTGTGTTTTAGCATCTCGTCATCACTCAGTCTCTCTGTGATCTCAGAAACAAAATGAGTTTCCAGTCCAGGCGCTGGACAGAGGAAGTCAAACGTTTGCCAATCAGCTGATGACGCTCACTGCACTTTGGCAGGGAAACATGACAGTATGAAGAAATTATGCCTGACATCAGTACACCACACACTCTGGAGGCTTTGCTCTGGAAGAACAGCGCCCTCTTCCTGTTTTGTGCCGTAAAGCAACACAGCAGATTTCCTGACTGATCCCACCTGCTGAAATTTAAATGTTTTTGTTTGATGTGCAAAGACTACGACAGGCAGAAAACTCTGTTGGTCGTCTTTAATCTGGAAATGATTTATTGTAGTTCGTATTGCACCTTTAAAAACCCCTCCGGATTGTACTGTACTGTATAAACAACGTGCTGTTAGATGATTTAATGTTGAGTTTGTTGGCTAATAAATTTGAAGAGGTATATCGATTTTTTTGTGATAGAACAAACTGATGTAAAATTGGTCAGTTCGTAAAACAGTAAACAGTAAAGTGTCTCCACAGAAAGGTCTTCTATCATTTTAACATCTTACTGTGTCTTCCAACGTAAATACACTGAGACTCAGGTCTGATTTACAGGACTTCAGACCAGATAAAACAGAGGTTCAATGAAGGAAAAAAAGGGGGAGGGGTTAAATCCAGACACAGAAGACGCTGGGGTTTGGTTACAGGGTCAAAGAATTAAGGAAAATACTCATCATCTTACAAAATAATACTTACATTACTGAGATTCCACAGATTCCCAAATTTACCTCCCAAATCCCCAAAGTTAACCCCAAATCCCTCAACGTTTTTTTCTCCCCTAATCAAGGCTCGTTTTGGTCCTGGTGTTTTGTTTTTTTTTTCCTCATAAAAATAAAGGAGAAGTTTGATGAAAAGAAACAGCCTTAAAAACTCTTTTAAAACCCCGTGCTGCTGAGGGAGATCAGACCAGGGAGAGGAGGGAGAGGAGGGAGGCCATTAATCATTGAAATTAAACAGTAGATCACAGTGTGGCTGGAGAGAGGGAAGAGAGCGCCATGAAACATTAAACCAACTACAGAGCATCATAAAATAACCAAGTCTCACCGAGGAAGCCGCTATCGCACAGATCTGTGCATCGGACAGCAGCTGTCACAGTGAAATTTCTATTACATGGAAAAAACTGCATATTAGAAACTCTTTTTTTAATCGATATTGCCCAAACTGAACATCTCTACTTCCCTGTTTCTTCTCAGGGATAAAGTCAAATTCCTCCCATGTTATTTCTCCTTATTGCACCTTATCTTCTCCAGTCTTATCTCATCCAGCTCGTTTCAGCCTTCGACCTCAAATCTTTAATTTATCGCCGCTCTCTGACCCAGGCTCATTAAAATACCAGCCCTCTTGTCGTGGGGAGAAGCATCAGATACAGGCCTGTGCCCAATTTTGGGTCCCAACTCTTAGTGGTATTTTTATTTTTTCCTTCGTTACCATCTTTGGTGCTGAGCAGTCATCGCCGTGGTGTTTTTGCACTTTCCAGAGAGCTCAAAAAATAGAGAGACGTGCCCCAGGCCAGAGACAACAGACTGGAGACTTTTTTTTTTTTTTTTACAGCAGAAGCTCATTCTTAAAGTGGAAAATCCGCAAATTCCTGGTTATTTGATTGAGTGTCCTTCTTTGGTGCTAAGCTCTCATCGCCGTGGTGTTTCTGCTCTGCCTTTCCTGGAGATCACCTGTCAATCAAACAGCGTGGGCGGGGCTTGGATTTCCCAGTGATGGAGTTTGAGTTTCTCTTCTCTTTATCTGGTCAGGTTAACTGCTAAAATACAGAGCTTTCTTTATTTAGTCAGGGCATGATTCATAAATATATACCGCCTCCCCACTAATGGAAATTTTTTCACCTGACTCTAATCACAGAAAAAAAAGCATTTTGAACCAGGCTTCCCACCCCATTAAATCACAGACAATCTCTAACTATTCAGTTCTTCTTCTTCTTCTTCTTCTTCTTCTTCTTCTTCTTCTGTTTATTTCAAACAAACCAGAGACATAAAGCTCATCACTGGTATGGTGGCTGTTTCAGGACATCTTCAGTAATCAAATTTGGTTGCACTTTGCACTTATAGTCCACTTGCTTTGCAGCATTGGGATAAGAAAACCAAAATTTGTAAGCAAATTACACACGGTTCAACAGGTCGATCATCTATTGGACAGAAATTTTACGAGGGAAACTCCAGTCATGGACACCACGTGATAGGAAACATAAAAATACCAAGGTTGACCTCGGTATTTTTATGTTTCCACAAGCAATCTTGTAATATTGTGGTCAGCCCCTCACTTCCCCGACATTTTAGCAGCGTCTGGTAGTTAAAGCATGAATCCTGCAAACAGCTGGGTTTAAAAAAGAAAAACAGAGATTCGTTGCACCTTTCTTTCTTTCATTTCCAAAACAAATGCTCTAGAAAATATATTTAGGACAGGAGGCGGTGGTGCTCATGGGAAATGTGATTTCATTCTCGGGAAACACTACCGCTTTTGTCCACAGGGGGCTGCTAAAATCAACACAAAATAAAATCTGCTTGTAGTGGCTTTAAGTGAGATATTTGACTGCGATTCGAGTTGGAATCCAAGTTCCCGCCTCTCCAACTGAAGCAAAGAAACAGATTAAATGCGCCATAGTTTGATTTAAAGGGACCAAACAGGGACTTAAAAGCCCCCTTAGATTTAGTTTGTCAGATTTAGACCTGAGTCATCTACGTTTGAAAGACAGATAAACCTGCACACACAACTCCATCTGACACAAGTACAACTAAACCTGATGATGTACAAAAGGCAAAGGCGTCTAAGGATGTCCTGAAAAGGCCACCGTACACCAAGTGTTATAAATGTAAAAGCTTTCATGAACTACAATCAGGCTGAATCTCTGCTGCGAGGAGAGAAACTAACAGTTAATGACACTAATTAAGCCATAGTAGAATTTAATATTTTGCACGCACTACTGTCAGCTATTGATTGTTTTATATGCAGACAGTACAGCGTGACTGTTTATGTATTCAAGCATGCAAAACTGATGGTGAAAAAAGTGTCTTTAAGATGATGATGTCAATAAGAGAAGCGATAATAGAGATCAGACAGGAACAAGCAGCATTTTGTCATGAACTGAAACGTCATCTAGAGACGACGTGACAGGCAAAGAGGAAGATGAGAAGAGATGAAGGAAAGGAGGAAGAGGGCAGGAAGGAAGAGGAAGACGAGAGCAGAGGAAGACGTGGGAGTAGGTGAGAGGAGAGTAAAAAAAAAAAAAAAAAAACTTTTTAATGATAAGGGGCATCGACGAAACTTCCAGTCACGCAGAAGATGAGAGGAAGGGAGCAAACGAGGGAAATGGAGGAATAAATCATTACAGGAGAGATCCAGAGATCACAGCGTGGAGGAGGAACGAAGGCAGCGATACGAAAAACACGGACAGAGACAGACAGACAGAAAGACAGACATTAAACTACTAACAGCAGTGAAACCTGACCAGGGTTTTCCATCCAGGAAGCTCCTGAAAAACCGACAGGGAAATCTCTCTGACGAAAGCTTCAAACAGCCCCAGAGTTTTGATGTCCCGTCACGTGCGAACTTTCAGCTCTGCAGCCGAGTTTCTGCAAAGGAACAAGCGGGGAAGGTGACGTGAAAACCAATTAGTGGTCGACCGATACGGGTTTTCGATGGCTGATGGCCGATATTTTTTCTTTCCTCTATTGCATGTGATAAAATACAAGAATTTCATAATAAATGAGACACAAAAGTATCTTCTTTTCTTTAGTAGATCTGCAGTCTTATTTTAAGTTTAAGTTTAAGTTGGGAAACACTCTCCTTTATATATATATTACAAGACTGTTAACAATACTTAACATACCAAAAGAAACAACAACAAAATCAAAAAAAGGTGAAATAAATAAGATAAAATTTCCTGCAATCTTACTATTTTAAATCAACAAAAGTATCAAACAAAAAATTGACTGAACATAAAAATCTGGATTGACACGGGAAAGCACTAAAGTCTTTGGATGCTGAATCAGATGCTGAGATGCTCTGCAGAGAGGCTTTAAATCCATCATACATTTTCAAAATACGTATTCACTCACTCAGTGCGTGGGCTCATTAGGCTGCAGTGTCTTTTTTATTAATCTGTTTGTCGGGAGTCTGACATGGCTTCTGAATTTTGAGCAGGCAAGCAAAACCTCCCTCTGTTTTGTTCATTTTATTTTACTGCACTTTAACTTTGACAGGTTCATAATAATAATATCTGCAGGAAATCCGGAAAAAAAATCCTCTCTACTTCCAAGGTGTAGAATGACAGATTTATTATTTAAGAAGGCAGAGAGGAAACAACAGGCATCTGAGCTCCGGAGAAATCAATAAAATGAACAACATGAATGATAAGGAAGCTCATTACTCATGTCTTCCTGCTTGACCCTGCAGGTGAAACCAGACTAATGTCGCAGGAAAAGCGAGTACAAACTCGGTGTATCTAGAAACCAAGCCCAGTAATTTATCAAGCGAAAATGCTTTTTAATTACTTTAAACTTTTTCCCTTTTTGCCTCTGGAAGGCGCGCGCCGACTCCTTCTTGCCAGGCAAAGTCAATCGATCTCAGGGAAGTGATTAAATCCATTTTAAAACAGGTTGCTTGTCTCGGGTCCGCAGGCCACTGGGGCAATTACAGCCGCTTCATCTTTATGCCAGACACACGGCGAAGTCAAGGCCATGAGGAGGAAAGAGAAACTCCACCAGAAAACAGATGCTCTTTTCCAACTGGTTCACATCGATAAAGATCCACAAATTCACTTGTAAGGGTCTATTACAAAATGCAGCGAATCCGTTTTAGTGAAGTTCTGGTGGTTTTGTTCCACCTAAAATGGATTTACTGCATTTTGGCTTTTAACAATCGGCTTTTCACAATTTGGTTTGCGCTTTGGTTTTCAGAACACGGTTTGGTTTGTATCTCAGTTTGACTTAAAAAACTGAACTGAATCAAACTTTTAGTTTTTTTTTTTTCGTTTTAATTTAAACGCGGACCAGTAATTCAACACAAAAAGCTTGAGTGAAGTTTTGCAGGTGTTGTGTAAAAGTTCTGCAGTGTAATGACAGAAAGCTTTTGTATGCAGCATGTGAAAAAAGTCAGTAATTAGAAAGAACATTATCAGCCAAAAGCAGTGTTGAATGCTCTAGGTTATGAATGTGTTCACTGTAATTACTGTAAATAAAACTTAACATGCAAGAATTGTGCTGGGTAAGAAAAACAAATCACACTTCAGCACATGTGCAGCACAGGACTGCAGAGCCGTGGTTTTCAGTTTTGGTACTGAATCATTTCACCCTGAGTTTTGAAATGAGTTACAGGAAAAGAAAAAAAGATGACTGAAATTAAAATGGAAATAGCTTGCTAAGTCTGGGTGTGCCCTGCAGGTAGCCTGTGCATATTTGAACGGAGCACGACATTGTACATCGCCCTGACGTTTAACATTTTGAGTTGCACATTTGAGAGCACAAACAAGCTCTGTGCTGTGGAAACCAGCTCAGAGAAAATGAGAAAATGAAGGTCAACTGTGTTTTTAATCCTCCAGTGTCAATATGCTAATCTTGCCGACAGGCGCTCTTATTATATTCTTTGTGTAGTTTTGATTACTGAATTGATATTGAAACCAATTCTGAAATTTTTAATCATATCAGTCATAATATTGTGATTAACCACAGTATGTGACATTATCCACACTGGTTACAAATGTTTCATCATTTTATGTTTCTGATAAGCAGGTGGTTAGCCGCTAAAGCTAGCTAACATTAGTTTAGCATGCAGTTGTTTTTCTCTGTGATGTCACTTTTTGCCAACCGTGATGACAATGCACAATGTAAATAACATAAACAATGATCAGGGTGGGCATGTAGTGTGTTACAATGCAAATGAGAACAAAAATGTATTTCTAAAAAAAATATATATATATATATATCGGTTAGAAACAAGCAGTTTTTACATTTTTAAACCTGTACTTCTTTTGTTTACTTGTATTTTTGAGCCAGTAATCGACTTTTTACTCTTCTACATTCATTTATACTTTGATTACAAGTCTCTTATCTATTATCAGTGTTTTTTGGGAATTGTACTTTTCCATGAGAGCAGATTTTCTCTGTCAGCGTCAGACAGAAGGTGAACCACGGTACTCGGTTATATGTGGTCAACATTTATTTTGGTCTGATGGAAACCTGTAGAAAGCCCAGCAGCCATCGGGACTTGTTTCTTTGGAGGGCGGAGTCCTTTCTGAAAGGAGAAGTTAAATAACAACAGTGAGAGATTTCTCTTTTTGTCCTCTACTGTCAGTAACTCTTTTGTTCCCTTGTTTGCCTTTTATCGTCTGGATAAACAGAAGGAAAAAGGACAGGGGAGAATAAAAGAAAAGGATGAATCTGTTTCAGTCCCAGAGGGACAGCTTGATTGTCCCGATGGAAAAAAAAAGAAAAGAAAAAGGCAGCGCAGGTATAAAAGCAGCAGCTACGTCGTCGCCCGGAGGAGCGACTGAAATATCTGAGAGTGAAATGTCAGCGAACAAAAGCAGCAGATTGGCACAGCGAGCCTGGAAACAGGACAGGACTTCCTGTACGCCTGCCAATACCTTTTCTGTTTGTCCTTCTCTTGTTTCTGGGTCACGACGACAGCGCTGGGAATGAGCGCCGCTGTGTGTTTTGTAATCTGATTACTGGTGAAGGAAGAACTGTTGTGACTGATCCATGTCCACTGCTTAAAGGATGATGACCAGCACCTTCACCTGCTGCCATACAGATTTGCAGATTTCTTTCCTCTTTTCTCATCCTGTGGTCCTCAAAACACTCAGAACCCAGTACATTATATATTTCTTATATTCAACTCCAAAATATTCCACAAATGTTTGCTTTTAAAGTTTTTATTTGCTCCTTTTTAAATTTCTTATTTTGTGTCACGAGGATCCATCTGAACTCCGCCCATGTATGAACTTCCAAGACCAATAATTCTGATTTAAAACCCACTACACCAAATCTACTGCCTCCCTCTCTCTGTTTTCCCTTCTTTTTTCAGTAGCTCAGCTCAAAGATAGAAATCGCAGATTACATATTACCACCGCAAAGTCATGTAATCCACTGTAATACTCAATCATAGTGGGATTGGAAAAAGGGAGATAACAGTAATGAAGGCACTTGTAGCCTTGGGATAATAAAGGCTTTAAACTTGTGTGCACAAAAGGAGAGAGCCCGAGTATTTTTTTTTTAAGCTCCAATCACATTTATTTGCAAGCAGACTTAAAATGGATAAGGATAAATGAAGGACACACTCTGGTCTGCGAGTGTGCACTTAAATCCCAGTTCAAAGAGTTTAATTCTGTCACTATCTGCAACCAGCATCTCCTGTTATTTCAGGATGTGCAGAAGCAGCGGGTTGGCAGGGCGAACGGGGCGGGACTTCCTGTCCAGCTGCCAAACGCTTTTCTCTGCGTCCTTATTTTCAGCTGGTTTAACGGATTGCAGTTTCATTTTGTTATCCTGTTACATGAAAGGCTTTACTTTTAACCCTTTAAATTAAATTCACCTGCTGGTATTCTGCCGTCATTTCACTGGAGTCGTGTTTGGTGTGATCAGTGACTTCAGTCCTGCTGACACTTGATGTTTTTTTGTTTGTTTGTTTGTTTTTTTCAGGTCAGCTCTTCAGCGCTGGTGACAGCAGCAGAAATCACCAATTTTTTTATCCGACAATAGTTTCTCTCTCCTTCTATGTAATAATTCGCTTCACCAGCAATGGAAACACTGGAAATAATTGCAAATCCATTTCTGATTATTGGCTCAACAGTGTGTTAATTAATGTAATCCCTTGGAATACTCAAAAAAAAGGCAGAATTTGATTTGCCCCCCAAAAAGGATATGTGATCAAATCAACAATGTATTCCAACTAAGCTGCTGACACCCCTTTTTTATTTGAATATAATTAGCTGTCTTTGCATAAAACATTCAAATGAGTTGCAAGCCAATAATTAAACGCTGCGACAAACATCAATACTTTCACTTCCATTTAAGTAAACTGTCAGCAGAGTAACAGAACTTGTACTTGAGTGAGATATTCTGATGTTCTTTCCTCCACTGCATGTTTTTACTAAGGTTTTGCACGACTGGAATGAGTCAAATTAAAATTCAGTGACATGGTTGAAATGCTCAAGCAGAACCGGTGCAGAATTAATCAGCATCAGTTTCCACAAGTGTTGTTTGTCTGTGTTTTTACCCCCTGGAAACTGCCGCATCTCACGCAACAATATGGTTTACATCATGGATCATTATTGTGTGAAATTGTTTCAAAACTCGGTCATTTGATGTTCAGTCAAGTCTCAAGATGTTTCCATTAATATTTTTAGCTTTGCCTGCTTCAAATGAAAAACAAAATCGATATTAACTTATCTGTGACTTGCTGTGGTTCTCCCTCACCTCAAGTAGAGTGCAACACATATTCCATATCTAATAATGAGGATAATAGTAATAATAATAAGGCTAATAGTAAGTTCAGTCTTTTAAATGTCTTCTGAAAATTGCACACACACACACACACACACACACACTATAAAACACATTTAACTAGAGTGCAGATCCATCATCATGGCTTCCTCCTGGTTTCCGTCCCACAGCAACAAAAGAGGCTTTGTTGCTGAGTCTGGGCTCAGGCTGCTCTGTGCAGCCCGGCCAAGTCTTCAGCAGAGGATTTAGGAATTAGGCAATAAAAAAGGAGGCATTTGGGATAAATCCAACAGTTTATGAAGCAGTTTCTCCCCGGCCGATGATCTATGGACGGGTGACATGTTTGCACTTGCGTAGCGGGACGGCGCGTGAATGAAGCTTGGAGCTGCAGAAAAGCCTCCAAGATTTTTTTTTTCTTTTTCTTTTCCTGACTTCTGGATAAGAAGCGACAGGAACCTTCAGCTTGCACTCTGGGATAAGAATAATGTTCCTCACGATGTTTTGCACATAAATTTAGTTTGGTTAACCATTACAACCATTCTACAAGCATGTTCTCTGAGCCACTTAACCCTGTCGTATTTCAAATACACGATCGAGAAGCTTTGAATGCTGGAATCAAACTTCTCCAGTTTGCTCTTACCGGGCAGAAGTATTTTTTCATAAATCACATCTGTAGAGAAACATGGAAGTGCAGAAATCTGATTGGCCAATGACTGAGAGGTTCGGCAGTGGCAGTGCAGTTCAGCTGCAGCAGCCCCTCCTCCTTTAGTAGGAGAAAACAAGAATTTCCCAGCTTGGGATTAATAAAGTATCTATCTATCTACAGGAGCCTCGTCTCTGCCAGACAATGACAACTGAAGAATCCAAGTCATTTTTGAGCGAAGCTGGTAAGCAGCACCTATTATCGAGAATGAAATGATGAAGTGTGTGTGTGTGTGTGTGTGTGTGTGTGTGTGTGTGTGTGTGTGTGTGTGTGTGTGTGTGTGTGTGTGCATTTCTGTCTATGCTTGTGTGTGTGTGTTTGTGCAGTGTCCAAGAAGGAGAGGAAGACAAATGAAGACAAAACCCATTCAAACACATCATTCATTCAACATGTCGTGTCGTTCATTCAAGTCATTCAGACGTTGAAAAAAAAAAAAAAACAATTGCGGTGCATATTTACAAGAAACTCAGTTTAACCCCTGAATCAATTTCTATGATTTGATGATTGATTTCTATGGTTTATGTGTTTTTATGTTAGTAAACAACAGCAGGACACTGCAGACGCAGAGGGATAGATAGATAGATAGATGGATAGATGGATAGATAGATAGATAGATAGATAGATAGATAGATAGATAGATAGAGAACCAAATGTTCACTCAAAACCAACCAAAATAATCAAATTTTACTCATTTTACTCCCAATTTACAGTCCAGTTTACTCGTAATTCTAATTAAACTCAAAGTAGTATTGGTTCCCCCAGTGGAAGGTCAGGAAGGATTTCAGTGTAACACGGAGGGGAAATAACTGGCATCAGGAATAACATGAACTGTTTAACTGGTGTCTGCAGTGATTTAAATGTTACATGAGGAAAAAATGACAGACAAGAGACTTTGCCACAAAATCAAATTCTAAATCTAAAAACACCAATTTAAACAGCAGGATTAGTGCAGTTTAAGATGTGACCCGTCAGACACTAACCAGACCTGAACTTGCAAACTTTTAAATTATGTTAAAATGTTCTCAAAAGAATGAAAAGTAAAGGGAGTGAAAATCCTGTTCAAACACTGTGGAGTCAGAGCGTGTCCACGGTGCAGAGGAGGCTCCTGAAACGCTCGCCACGTTCAAAGGAAAAAGTAATGAGAAAAATGATTGTTCTTACCAGATAAGATGAAACTTTAATGATCTTTGGAGGAAAACTGGGTCGGATCCTGGATGTTTCGGGGGTTCAGATCGGCCTGTTCAGTATCTCCGTTAGAATGAATGAAAGCAGGAAACGCCAGGTGAGGCGCGCTGAGGGGGTCAAGGTCGGTCAAGGTCGCTCCTCGCTCCTCATCAGACTTTTCTGGGGGTGAACAGCCATTTTGAGATGAACTTGAGGTCATTTTCTCGTCAGTTTCCGTCGTCCAGTCACGCTCTACAAACTATTTGTCTGTTTACTTCTGGAAACTAGAACATGATGTGACTTTCTTCTTCTTCTTCTTTTGTCCCTTAGATATTCAGCCAAACACTTCCAGAAGGACACAAAGCCACGTGAGAAAGACTTCCTGGTTTCCTCTTGTTCTTTTTTGATTTTAACAGCGAGTTTCAGGCCCAGGTGAGCGCTGCACGTCGCCCCCTGCTGCACCGGAGGGTGTAGCATCATGACCTGGCCTTCTTCTTCTTTAGTGTTTATTGACGGTTGGCAAACCAGCTTGTAGGTGCATTACCGCCGACTGGAGTGTGGAACAAGAGATTAGGCAGTAAAAAAAAAATAAAAAAATAAAAATTAAATTAAATAAATAAATAAATAATGACCTTACCTTATGCTCCACCCTCAAAATGCACAACCCCCCCTCCTCCAACCCCTGTCACTCACCTGATTTGCTTCAGCTTCTCTATCAAACGTCTCTGGGGGTGAACAGATGTTTTTGGCTGCAGCATCACTTTACATTTTTACCACTTTACATTTTCACATGAACTTGAGGTCATTTCCTCGGCCGCTCCAGTCTGGAAACCAGTTCAGTGAGACCTGACCAGTCACTGTCTGAGTCTGATAAGGCGGGACTTATGACGTATTTTTCTTTGAATTGACTTTGTCCTGTCAGCTGATGTCTTGTGGCCTGTTGTTATAAAGGCTACTGTAACTACTGTCATTTTTATTTTTTTTATTGCTTTAATTTGCTTCTATATTGTGTTTTATTGCTTTTATGTGTTGTTTTTAATTATTTTATCTTGCTTAAATGTTTTGTAATCAGGGCGTCCTTGAAGAAGCTCTCAGTGGGCCTCCCTGTTGAAAGATGAAGATGATGATGATGATGATGATGATGATATCAGCTTCATCTAGAGCGGCAGCTGGAGTCAGAGCTGCCGAGCTGCTTGTTACCTGGTAACCAGATGAAATGATACGCAGCATCACGGCGAGCTGCAGTGTGAGTCTCGTACGTCCAGATCGAAGTCTTTCAGCAGCCAATCACACATCCAAGATGGCCGTGTGTGAACAAGCCCTGAGCGCTCCTTTAACTGTTTGTCTTGTCGTTGTTTCTGGTTTGTTTTCATTTTGTTTTCTGTGCGTTGCGACCTCGTTGGCGATAAAGTTTCCCGTGATTAAACTCTGACTTGAGTTGAAGCAGCAGGTTCGAGTACATGCAGTCCTGTCCGGCGTCCAGTACAAGCTTTGAGCCAAGAAACCACATGCAGTGCAGGATTACATTTTGTGTGTGTGTGTGTGTGTGTGTGTGAGCCACTGAGAGGGCAGAGAGAGGGCGGGACGCAGCACAGGGGAACGGACCAGATGCTGCACGCTGCCATGTGCTGCGGCCGAGATGATGAAACACCTCAGGACTAACAGAGACTTCACTTGCAGGGAATCTAAACTGGACACACACACCACACACACACACCACACACACACACACACACACACACACATACTCACACACACTTTCTCCCAAGCCTCCCATAGCTCAGGACTGAATTTCCTGTTAGGGAAGCCATCAAAATGCAGTATGGAAATCATCACACACACACGGGGCGAGGAGCGGCAGAGCTGCACTCTTCTTTTTATTATTTTTTATTTTGATTTTTCATGATAGATCAACGGGCAGCGGGACGCAGCGGGGCGGCAGCAGCAGCGAAGGAGGGCACGGCGATGAATAATCAGGAATGTGACGTTCGGTGGGATTCATGCGGCTCGCTGCTGTGTCTCTGATGCAGTTTGTTGTTTGGCTGCAGAAACAACTGAAGAAAGGACGGAGCGAATTTAACAAGCTGATGAATGAAGATCTGCAGCAGGTTCTAAAAGACCTCGTTTTGATCAATATTTGTTGGATAAAAACATGTCAAATGGAAAAAAAACTAATATTAACTTGGTAATAGAATCTGTTTTCTTTATATTGTATTAAGATTTTAGGCTTGTCTCGTTTCTTCAAATTCAGCTGATGATCTTTTGACAGTTTCTTGAATTATATGATAGATTAATTTGGAGTGACTTCTGTTGGAATACATGTGCATATTCTGCTGTTTTGTGTGTATTTAAAATGTGAATATCGGTGTAAATATTGTAAACAGTCTTGTGGTATTGATTGGTATGGTGGTTTGATTTAAAAAAAAGGAAAAAGAAAAGGTTGAAATCACAGGACTGGGCGGGGAAAGTGAATGTCTAAGTTCTTTTCCCCCACTGGACATTTTTGGCCTTCATCTTATTTTTAGGGGCATGTTATGGAGCAGTTTTATTGGACTGTAATTCGTGCTGCATATCTGCCAAATAAAAATTCAATTTACAGCACAAACACTCAATTTCCCACAGCTGAACAGATTATGAGCCTCACAGAGGACTCTCAGTCCCCAACAGTCCATCTTCACCCTCCATTTAGTTTTTTATTTATTTATTTGTTACATTAGTCGTTTAATTTTCTTGTTGCTGCAGCGGTTTGCCAGGCAGGGCTTGTTGTTTTCTCCTCCGTCTGCCTGCACAGTTTCCACATTTTCCGCTG
>OMKZ01053061.1:0-21375 GCA_900302535.1 Neoniphon sammara
GGCAGCCCTGAGAGCTCGGCATGTTTTGAGCGCCCAGAGCACCGAGAGCAGGAGAATATCTCTGCTTTCAACACAAGCGCGCCACACTTCAAACAGGATTTAAACAGCCAATTAACAACAACAGGAGCCATGACCAGCACTTACCAAGGCAGCTGTTTAGCGCCGCTAGCTAAATGAAAGGCTCCCAGGGGACACGCAACCTAAGTTAAGTCTTTGTTGGACACTTTCACTGCCTGGATCCGTGGTATTTTATTAGAGGCATGTGCTGATGAAATTCAGGTAATAATTTTCTTGTTTTACCAAAATAGAAAGGGGAAAAGGGTATAGGTAATTTATTATTAATAATTTTAACTTTACCTGGTTAAAGCAGTACTCTTTTGCTTTAAATTGATTACCTCCAGCAAGTATGCAAACAGTCATTGATGCAGATATTGAAAGCATATTGGAATATTCAGACATACATGATAGATAGATAACAGTGCAAGGGGACAGTACAATACATATCATGGATAGCAAAACACTCATGAGTTTAAGTAGAACATTTCACTATAGTAATGTGGAGGACTCTTGTTTTTCTGGATTTTGCTGATACCTTTGGTAATGAGCAGTGGTTGCTTTGGTGTTCTGCACTCAATGTAAAGACAATGTGGCTAATAAACAGCAGTGAAAACTGAGAGTCCATCACCTCTCGATCGCTCCTCATTGTCCATGGAAAGGCTGTGCAGATATGCTGAATCTGCTTCTCTTCCCTTGGGTTCTCTGATTATGGAGTTTAAATGTCGTTACTTTGCCTGTTCAGCCATGGGTTCAGCCAAGGCTCATATTGTTCCACCTCTGCCTTTGTGGGCATTTGTAGGTTATACTCTTATATACCTCTTTACTCTTATTTGCTCACCCTGTATAGAGGGCATACACCAGTGGATGTCCCAAAATGTCTCCTGCACAACCCACACACTCTCATCCCTACTATCCTGCTGAGGTGTTGAAGCTTGTAATCAAAAAATTAAATGTCAGATTTATACAATAGAGACTAGTCAGCTAATTACTACTGAATTACTATTGAAGCTATTGAATGTACATCACCACGCTAAATACTGTAATAACAACTGTACTAAAAATATTCAGACTATCTTTTTGGTGAAAAGAGAGTGGAGTAATAGCTGTTATAGTAGGTTTCAATATCAACCCCTAGACTCAGCCATCTGCAGCAATGTGAAACAAACATACAGGGAGAAATCCAGCATAGGAGAGAGAGCTCACTTCTTTCTCCCATTAACTGTAGCTGCAGCTGCCCTCCATGTGCTTCGCTTTTTAAAAAAAAACAGAATTGCACCCTTGCAAAATGGCAACAGAAACACAATGTAGCTCCCTGTTTTTAAACTGTATCAATGTGCTTTAGGGGTGGAAGTTTCCTTTAAATACTGCTGCCTACATGTTTCACCTTTAATCACTTAAATTCCCTGTCTTTGAAGACCACTGATGAGAAACCTTGGTGCAATTACAAATAATGTTACGAACCACAGAGGTTATATTAACTTCATAAACAGTTCTCTATCATTTAAGAAAATATTAATTCAGTTTTTTCTTTTGTATTAAGGTCAGATTTGGAAAAAAAAAACTTGTGCATGTCTTATTACATGTAGAACAGACTCCAGTCTTTTAACATCTTCTAAAAACAGATGACACGGCAGTGGCTGACGCCACACACTGAGGCAACAGTTTTGACAAGTACAAGAAGAACCAAACTCATTCAGTTGGTCCTTAAATTGCTGCACTGGCTTCCAGTAATCATTAAAGTTGACTTTAAGATTCTGCTGCTTGTCTGCAAAGCTGTAAACTGGCCTGGCACCGCAACACATTTCAGATCTGCTCACTAGATACAAGCTAAGTGAGTCTCTCTGGTCTTCTGGTTGCATGGATTAAATCAAAAGCTGGCAAAGCAACTTACAGCTTTCACATCAGATGCAGAAACCTGCTAGAAAACCTGAGATGTGTTCCTGATGCATATGATGCAAAAAACATCTATATATTTTCTATGTAATGCTGCAGCCATGAAACAATGGCACCTTGGCTTTGAATATTACACTCAATTTAAGTGTGATGTGGCTTCAATGAAGCGCTGCAACCTGCAGATACACAATATGGATCCGACATTGTTATATAATATGGAAAAAAACGTTTTTCTTATTTACTTTACTTTAAAGCTAATTAATGGGACATTTAAAGGAACACTGGAGTTAAGGGATTAAAGGAGAATACTAGTGTAATTGATAGTCATAGTCCATTTTCTTTTTCTCCGTTTAGTTTATACTTCCCCCAAATATTTCTCCATGCAACTGAGAAATTGCATTGATCTCAATGAGACATTTTAACATTTACTTGTTTGTTGTCACTTTTTAAATACTAACTCGACAGTGTCAGATCCAGCTTGAATGAAGTGCTGTCTAAGTGCTAACAATGACTCCTTAAATAAGAAGATATGGATGTGACAGTGGAATCTGTAAGGCGACGTGTTTGAGCGATTATTTCCTGGAGGAGTCCTCCATTTCTCCCCGTGGCTGTCAGCTGATTGACAGGAAGCAGAGCGCTGATATGAAAACACTCAACTCAGCACAATGTAATAAGGATGAACACAACGTTAGAGCAAACTAAATGAAGGCTTCGTGTTTACTGTGATGGATGATCTCGCTGTGTTATTTTTCATACTGTACAAGAAAGAAACGGCAGCAGAAAGCTTCTTCTGGGGGAGGAAAACAAGCTGTGATATCTGCAACAAACCAGGAACCATAGAAAGGAGAGGGGAACCTGAAGAACTGGTGCAAACCAGATGTCTTGTGCATCACTTGATACACATTTCCCTGTAATTCAGCAGCACATATTTGGTCTCTTTGGAAACCTTGGGATCTCCACTACAATTTACAATAAAGTTCTGCGGGTTTGAATAAAGCTCGGCCATGCAGCAACGATGAACCGATGGGGCTGGCAGGGATGGAGAGGTCTGAAGAGTTCTTTTTCAAAATGCTATTCATTCATTTTTGATATTTAGATGCAGCGTATACAAGCATTGTCATTACATCAGCCAATAGCATTAATTACTATACTATTATTTATTACTATTAATTACTCACATAAATAACTATTGTTCAACTATAATTCATATCCAAACTGCACATGGAGATAAGTTGAACAATACTTGTGTGTAGTATTCTGCAGTAAACTAGGTTAATGAGGTCACCCAAGTTCAAAATATGTAAATTACCCATTATTCATCCTAACCTCAGTGCATTACCACTCTTAACGCCTCTACTCCAACTCCCTAAACAGCACACAGCTGACGCCTAATTGGCCTGATATGATGGGTATCAGTGGGCTTTCATTTGAGTCTTCGTCGTTATCCTCTTTAAAGCAGTAGGTGTATCAGGAATGTGGGGCGGGTGTTACTTTTACATTTTACATTTTAGAGCAACTCACCGTGCAGCAGGTAGCGGCTCGCTGGCTCGCTCAGCGGCTGTTGGTGAACAAATAATTGGCGATCGAACCTCTGAACTTTTGTACGTTACATCCCTCCACTCTGAATCCATTTGCATGTGAATCTCAGTTCTACTCTTGCCACCAGCGAATATTACAATTACACTTTACATTTTAATCATTCAGGCTGATGCTGTTTTACAGAGCCAATTACAAGGAGTGGAAATAGGGGGGTGAGGCTGGTAAATGTGGTTTTGCTCAAGGGCACATAAGACATTTACAGGATGCTGTGAGCAGTGATGATGTTGTTAATGAATTGACAATACTTTCACAAGAGCAATATTTTATGTTTTTAGTTTTTTCTTTGTTTGTTTTGTTTTTGCATTCAAGACCCTTTCATTTAAGTTACATTACTTTGATATTATTTACTGTGATACATACTCTTTAAGTCATCAAGACTTAAATTAAACATAAACTTAGACAAACTTTATTTCTCAAATAAAGATGTGGATAAGCAGAGTTTATGTTGCTATTGTAAATTTCCTGTCAGTACTGTGATACTTGAACGTCACTTAAACGATATCAAATGATGAACCTCGGGTGCTGAATTTACTGAAATAGACATATAAAGTGTTGAAAATGTACTCCTAATTTGGAGGATCCTTTTTTTTTTCTTTTCCATCTTCCAGGCAGACAGACGGACAGACAGATTGATAAAGAAAGATAGTCCAAACAGTTCAAATATAACAGTGACTCCCCCAAAAAGTATTAATATAAGTATTCTGTTCTTTTTGCAGTTTGATTCCACAGTCTATGGATTACAGATACTGTAACAGTTGTTAGATACATGCGCACACACACACACACACACACACACACACACACACACACATATCCCAGTGCATAGGCATAACGGCAGCAGTCAGAGCCCAGTGACAGCCTGTATCTCCGAAATGTCAGATTGAAGGAAAATTAATTTTCTGCTCATCTAATTTCTGCTGTCTCATGTTCCTGCTGCCTCCCTCAGGCTCTGTGTTACGTTCCCTCTCTTGCCCTTTCTTCTCTCCGTCATCTGGTCTTTCATCCAATCATCTATCTCTGTATTTTTCTGCATTTTAAATTCACTTGTTTCTTCATTCAGGTCGATGCTCTTCCCCAGAGCGGCTTAGCATGATTGCAACAGCAGATTACATTTCACTGCCTTGATCGCCAACATTAGAAATGACCCGCAGTGAGGAGGTCGAGGGTCAGAGGTCACAGCATCCCAGCAAGAAATATAAGCATAAATATCCTTTCCTCCTCTACCTTTGTTTCCCATTCCTGTTCCATCC
Source organism: Neoniphon sammara (assembly GCA_900302535.1). NCBI lineage: Eukaryota > Metazoa > Chordata > Actinopteri > Holocentriformes > Holocentridae > Neoniphon > Neoniphon sammara. The sequence goes on from OMKZ01053061.1 coordinate 4,800, forward strand.
AACCAACCAACCAATCAACCAACAGCAGATTTTTGTTTTTCAAATGGTTGATGGTTCCTTGGATTTCTCTTTTTTGAAACAAACCTCTATGTGTCATATTTCAAAAAAATGACTAGCCATTTTGGGGTGCACCTTTCAAAAGCTGTGCCTATTCTTATCGGCTCACAAATCGCTCATTGGTGGACGCTCAAGTGCTGCAAAATGGACCTTTGTCTGTCCAATGACTTTAAATGAGAATACTGACAAAAAATAGCTTTGTTTATGCAGCTCTAATTTCACCTTGCAAAAATGATGAAATAAATCAGAAAACAACAACAACAATGAAGTCCAGTAAATTTTGTAGATGTAACTAACAATCTCACCCACATTTGGGCCTAAAGCCTGACCCACCTGTGACGGTCCAGGGCGATGACGTTGAGCGTTACCGTGGAGACGTGCACGGCGAGCCCCTGGGCATAGGGGAGCAGGAAGCAGAGGGCGCTGCCGAACTTCCACTCTCCCAGCAGGGTGTAGACCAACGTGAAGGGCAGGCACAGCGTGTTGACCAACAAATCAGCTGCCAAAAGACAGAAGTAATATGATATGAATAATAATGTCAAAGCTCAAATCCAAGTTTTTGACAATTCCGTATTTCCGTATTTAGTTTCTGGCATAGTGAAAATGCCCTCAGGCAATCTGACTTTCAAGTACTGTAAATTGTGTAATGAAATGGGCCAATAACTATTATCATTGTAAGCTCTTTTGATAGTATGCTAACTAGCAGTGTTATGCTTTACCCAGCCCAAGTTCATCACACCTGATCAAAAATTTCAATACATGTCCATGGAGAGTTAATATTGTGTTATTGGACTCTACAATCCAGATGAATAAAACAACTGTAACTCAAAAAATATCCTGGGGGCAGTTTTAATTCATTGGACTGACATTGGCCTAAGGTGTTAAATTGCACCAATAAATCAAATTTAATAGTATGAATTTTGAGCAGAAATCTAGTCATTATCACTTTTGGTTTGGAAAAATCTTAGCAATTTTTCAAAAATGAACCAAAGTCAGCAGTGTCTTTATCTTCATGGCAATGTTTGTTGAAGAATGTCATGAGACAAAAGGTGGTTGAATGTTTTCACAATGGATAGAGGTAGTTCACATAGCAAAGCACACACACACTGAGGTGCAGTTCAACAAAGAAAAAGGGGGGAAAGAGGGTCGCTCAACTCTTCGCCTTGGTTTCATTGATCAGCCCATTCATCAGGGTGTGATATAGCTAAAAACATTTGGTGTTGATCAATAAAACGAAGGAGAAGAGTTAAGCCACGATCAATAGAGGACCATGCAATCCTTCAACTGAGAAAACAAAGGCAGTGCAGAGAGGAGAGGCTCCCAGCGGACACATCACCTTCCACTCTGACTTAGCAGGAGGTGGTAATGATGTTGATCACTGCTGTGGTGTTTCTGCGCTGCACTTTCTAGAGATCACCTGTCAGTCAAACAGTGTGGGAGGGACTGGGACGTCTTCCTCTGCGGATCCTCTGCTGATGGAGTTTGAGTTTCTCTTTTCTTTAAATGCAGCCATGGTGGCTGCTCATGATAACTACCCAGTTCTTCTTCTGCTTATTCCAAACAAACAACCCAGAAACGTAAAACTCATCACTCACTGTGCAGCAGGATTTCCACCATAAAGCAGGCACTGAGTATAAGTCTCAAACTGACGCCTAATTTAGTGCGTATTGAATTAATATGTAGTTTAGCCGTTGGTTTGGTGAACACTGGGAAACTGATAAGTCAGTGACATGCATCATGATTCAATGTAACAGTTGCACATGATAATGATGATTAGCAATACCAATAGCTTGGATAACATGTCTGTTGGTGCTCTGAACATTTGTTCAGATTATCTAACCTGTTGTATACCCAGGTTTTAATCTAAATCTGTTTTAAGTTCACTAGTTTTGGGAAGAAAAAAAAAGTAAAAATGTATTGGAATTGCATTGGAAACAAGTGGGATCACAATATTGAATATGAGACACTGAATATGAGACTGAGTGACTAAATGGCTTATATGTAGGGTAACCAGGTGTCTTCTTGTCTCTTGTCCCGCATCCCACATATTGAGACAGATGTCTTGCAATTTGATTGTCTCTAAGTTTTTAAAAGTCAAACCACTGCAGGACAGACACTGTTCTAAAATCTGGCTTTTATCCAATGCCTGTGCAGAAAGCAGAGAAGGCTGTCATAACAGCCTGTGCTGGCTGTCAGTCAAACTGGGCACACGTGAGGTTAAGTGCACGTTAACCTGTGACCACCACTAGGGAACAGAGTTTGTGAACCAAAACAAAGTCACAGGCAGAACACACACACACAAAAAACAAAAACAAAAACATGGAAACTTCTACCAAAAAGAAAAGGAGATGCTGCTACAACCAAGACTTTAATATTATCAATCATCCTAAGTCAAATCAGGCTACTAATTTTTTTCTGAATTGTGGATTAAAAAGTGCATCAGCAGGAATCAAGCTAGAAATAGTTCTAATTAAGCCAGATGCACATTATATCAAAGCTCTATAAGGGCGTATTCACACCTGTCTGTTTGTTCCGCAACAGGGAGCCTTTTCTCCAAAGATCGGTTGGTTTGGACATATGAACGCAGCAATCACACTCAGTAGCAGAATAAAACAAACGGCCCGAGATCGCCTAGAAGGGGTGGTCTCGGCTCACTTCCATTCAACACCTGTAGCGGTTTGTTTGCAGTGAGAACATAACCGACACAGCAACCGACACAACTGACTCATAACTGTGGTTCATCCTCCAATAGAGGGGCGCAGTGATGCACCCGGCTGCCAACCGTCAACCAAAACAAATGAAACATCTGGTCACCGTACTGATATGATAAAGTTTTTTGCAGCGTATAGTAAGCTTGTATTTTCACTTGTTCTTATGGTGCATTATGGGAATTTTATGGGAGCTAACCCTCCAGTGAACTGGAATGACATTGGCACTGGGACACCCTAGAAATAGCCTGACTCACCGGGCAGCTCCCTGCTGAACTAGGGTACCGTTTGAGTCAAATCCTGAGTGTTTGGAAAAGCAAATGCAAAAGCTTTCGTGAACTGGATGTAGGCTTGATCAGTGTTCTCTGATGGAGGTGTACAGTGAGGCTGGAGCATGACATGGAGCATCAAGGGGGTGTGCCTCTTTGCATCCTCGTGCGCCGGCACAAATCCCAGACTCCCACTCCCTTTGGTATCAAAGTTTTATCACATTATTCATCACACAGTGAACACAGATCAAGCCGTGCGTGTGTGATGAGCCACCCATGCAAATTTAGAAAGTCAGACTTCAAGTTGCCTCTTCCCCGCTAACAAGAAGGAAACGACAAAGCGAGAGCACAAAGGCGGCGGCAAACCAAAAGGAAAACCACGCAAACTGACGGGGCGGCGTTCCATCATCGCACCGCGTTTTCTTGATCCCACAAATCTGCATCAAAATATCTAGGCTGCCTGTCAGCTTATCGTGTACAATACGTGTTGTGCTGTCAAAGAGCTAAAGAGAGAGAGAGAGAAAGAGAAAGAGAGAGAAAGAGAGAAACAGCAGGGAAAGCAAACTAATATTCTGCTGAAGCCAGAGGATTGGCTGTGTCACTTCAGGACATTTGACTGAGAACAACTGGTGACCTGCAGCACTGCCCTCAATACACACACACACACACAAACACACACACACACACACACACACAGACATGCCATCTGCTTACTGAGTTACACTCAGACAGGATATATGCAGCCATAAAAGACTGTACCCACTTCTTTCTGTGAGCAGACAAACCATCCACTGGTGAGCATTAGTCAGACAGCAGGTCAGGATATATGCTGTGTACAAAGAGTGCGCCCACCTCTATAGGGCTATCAAGGTCTTTCTAATTCTCTCTCTTCCTCTCTCTCCCTGTCTGTGTATTTATCTCTGTGCAAAGGGGGAAACACATATTGATCATATATTATTAGATTATTTTACTCTTATGGATATCCAAATCTCTTTCTGGGCATATAAGTGCAAAGAAATACCCCCAACCACTGAGAATTACAGAAAAGCGTGGTGAGAAAACCTCACAACCTCTAAGTTCAGCACTTTTTATGTTTTTATGGGTTGAGAAAATTCTCTGAACACTTATGCTCATGAAACCCCTCCAAAAGTCGCTTGCATTAACATTAGAAAAGCACTGTCATCAAGCTGAAAACAGGCCTGTTTTCTCATCTTCTGATATAATATTTTGGAGATACAAGATTTTCCTCTTACTGCACTCAGTACACAGGTATATCTGTCTCGTATTCCTCCTTGTTATATCCAGCGGGCTACATCTTAACAAAAGCAATAAGTAAGGGTTTTACTGTGCCACAACACAAAATGATTATATCTCTGGGAGTTGACAGGATTGTTGTCTAACTCTCAAAACTCTTTCCATACTTTCCATACTTTATCCATCTGAGTTTCAAACAGGAAATTATTTGTTTTCTGTATTTTAACTGTTATCACAAGGCTATGTCAAACGCTCAATGCTGATTGGTCAATTGCAGCATTCTGTGTTTTGATATTTCTGAATAATGACTGTTGTTAAGATTAAATGACCATTACAGTGGACGGCCTCATCAAGCAAGTTTGAAATATCACTCCGCGCAGCAAGTCTGGTCGATTTATTACTGTTAACCAAGCCAGCTAACAGTGGCACCTACTGGAGCCAAGTAGTTATTACATCATGGATAAGTTCTAACTTTTAATTGTACCTTATCGAGTAGAGATTATGGATTGGGCTTCGTCTGTCTGTTCATCCATCCATCACGCAATTTCTGAGCCTCTGCTGGCCTGTTTGGGGGGTATCATGCACTTTGAAATGAAGGTCTAGAATTTTGATTCTAAGTCTGATTGGCCCACCATAGTGCCTCGATATCTCAGACACTGCTGTGTCAAATTTGATTAACTTTTTGGGGAATGATGCGTTTTTACATTGATATCCAGTATCCACAAAATGAAACTGATTGGCCCACTACAGCGCCATCAACAGGCTAATTTTTTTTAATTTAAAGCAGCAGTGTCTCAGAAACCGGACATTACACATATGAAAAGTACACAAAATTACACCTGGTGTGACCTGGTGTGACGTTTGATTCATGGTTGGAGGCTGAACTATCAGCAGAAAAGAAAACCAGAGGAAAACAAGAACAAGGGAAGAAGGTAGACAATAGTGTATAGTAGTAAGCTGATGTAGCTGAAATATCATTAACACATCTGACCATCCCGGTCTGGACCATTTGATTTAGTGTAGTCTTGACAGCAATTAATATTGTCTGTTAAATGATTGTTTTCTTTTGTAATAAGTGGGATATTGTTTATTTTGCAATAATGACCAGCTGGCTGCACATTAGCCCTTTCCTACTTATTTGGAATTTTAGAATTGGCACGTCTCTGCTTTCAAGTATCCATCCTCTCTCTGTATAGTGTTTAGATAGAAAAAAAAATCAAATCATGCAAATCATGCCTTTAACTCATGGCTGTTTGGGCCCACATCAATTTAAAAACAGGTGGCAGCATTTGTCAAACAGCGGGCATCTTAAATTGCAGCCAAACTCCCCCACCATTGGACTGACAACAATAAAGAGTCTGCAGTCTGAGGGGTTTTACTGTTGTTCTGATTGGACTGCCCACTGTTTGGATCAATTCGGCCACTGATCAATTTGGCATCAAGCCGACTGGCTAGCGGCTGGAGCTGTTTTCATTTGATTTGCTGCAGCTAATTAGACCTCAATGTTCAGTGCAGCAGCGCCCGGTGGGGATTGAACCGGTAACCCTAAGGGGCTTCAGGCCAACGCTTTGACCCACTGAACAACATTAGTCTGTGGTGCCTCATTTGTGATAAGGGCATCGTGCCTAAACGTGTTAGCTGGAAATACAAGCTGAGGTCTTAGTGAGCTTGATGTCCCTCTTCCACCCCTTTTTTTGTGTTTCTCAAATTTTGGCCTGCCTCTCTTATCATGATGCATCAGGGAACTGATGTTTCTGGCAGGCACACACACACACACACACACATACACACAGAGGGAGAGAGAGAGAGAGAGATAACTGGTGAGAGACAAAGACAGGAATGGAAAAAGAATGAGAGAAGGAGGAGAGAGACACACAGAGAAACATTTGCTATGTTACAGGAGTACAATAACGTGACTATTGCCAATGGTCCCATTAACAGAACAGCATGATGGGAGAGAGAGAGAAATGGCGGAGAGACAGAGACAATCAGTGACAGAGAGAGAGAGAGAGAGATATGAGAGAGATGGACAGATCAGACGGAGCCTGTGGACAAGCAGGTTCAGCTGCCATCCAGCTTCTGTCTGTCCGTTTAGCACAACATGTCTGCTTGCCAGCCCGCTCCTCTTTTGATCTAGGGAATTGAACCGAAAACTCTTCGGCTGCCGTCGTTTTACCTTTCTGCCCCCTTCACATCACATCAGTTACACCACTTGAACTCTATCTCTCCCTCTCCCTCTCTCTCTCTGTCAGTGTTCCTCACCCTTTTGGCTCTGTCTCACCATTCCCCTCTCGCAAATTTTCATTTCAGGGCACAGAGCCTTCCTGTCGGTGTGGAAATATTGAGGCAATCTATGCATGTGTAAACAACACAATAAAGGCAATAAAGCCTCATGGGAAAAAGATAAATAAGTACGACGTGCGACATGTAATGGAAAACAAGTGAATGCTATCCCTACTTTCCCTCTGTTTATGTTCCTTTCTTTCATTTCAATTCAGTTCAGTTTATTTCATTTCAATTTGTATTTGGCTCCTTTGTTTTCCTCCGAAACTGTTCTCTCTATTTTATACTATTTCTCTCTCTCCCTTTATCAGGAAGAGGGTTGTTTTATTGCCATAAAAATTGTCAGAAATCTCAAAAACTAATTTTGTATAACAACTTTCCAGAACAACCCTCAGGTTCTTATTATTCTTACTGATTCTTGACTAATCTTTTATGTAATCTCTTGTTTTTAATGTGGGAGAAAAGCCTGAGTCCAATAACAGAGGCGGATTCACGACCGAAAAACTAAATCTTCAAAATGGATGGGTGCACCACTCTCTCCATTAAAAGTAATGTTTATTCATTGGGATACTATTGAAAACATGACATCTTGGCCAAGGAGGCCTCCATAAAGCAACATCCAAGATGAAAATGCAGCAATACATACTCGCCAAAGGACCACGGCAGAGACACAAAGCGATCACCCATTTGGTGGGGTCATGGTAATCAGGTGGGAGCATCAAGCAGAGAAATAAACATCACTTTTAATGGAGAGTGTGGCTCCCATCCATTTTATATCTGTCTTTGTGTACATGCTTTGAATCTCTGTATGCGTTTTTGTGCTCTGTGAAACACTTTGGAATCTCTGGTTTTGAAAATCTGCTCTATAAAAACAATATTATTCATGCTATTATATCTATAGCCCTTTGAGGCTGGCAGCTGCACAGGAAATTCACTTTTCACCCTCTGGTTGCTGCAGCTACTACAGCATCTTTGGAGCAATTAATGGAACAGTTCATCCAAAATATAAAATATATATATATTTCCCGACTTATACCTTGTGTAATCTATCCATCCAGATAGTCTCTGTGTGATTTGGTGAGGTTTCCGGTCTGTCGTCCTTCACCACAATGCAGTGTAGCTGGATGAGTTTTGTTTTGTGGAGCTCAAACCGGCAAAAATTTACGTTGGCAACAGCAACAGCTCTCTCAAAAAACAATGATACAAGATAACTGGCATCATCCACAGTTTTTATGGGGGAGAATTTTGCTAGAAACCATTTCCTGCCAAAGAACACTGCCAAACTTTTTCTATCTGCTGCAAATTTGTACTAGCAGATTGAAACAGTTTGCTGGTTTTCTTCAGGAGGAAATAGTTCCCAATGAAACTAATGGAAACCTCGTCAAATCACACAAACTATCTGGATGGATAGATTGCACTAGGGGTAAGAGGGGAAATATCTTTTTGTGTTTGGGGTGAAGTGTTCCTTTAAATGCCTTTTCCAGGCATACTTTGGCTGGTGCAGAAACACAGGGGATCAATACTCCACTTGGAGCTCAACCTTAATAATTACTTGTGGGTCCTTGTGGTTCCCCATGTTGGCTGCTCATCAACCTCTGTACTGTGGAGCAGGTTTAAGAGAAAATCCATCGTCAAACACTCCAACACTGTTAAACACAGACATACAGTGTAGGTTTTACGTCTGGGTCCATTTGGTTTGTCTTATACTGTGGGTGACTGGCCAAACGTAGACGACATGACGTCACATGCAGATATTTCTTTCCTTCAAGTTTGACAGCAGAAAATGTTTCAGCGATCTAAAACATCAACGGTACACATCAGGTGTCAGTCCCTCACAATCAAAGAGCGTGGGCTTCTTCCAAAAGTTGACATTTTACATCAACATTCAATCATACAAGGAGAAATCCATCGTAGAAGAGAAGTAATTTCCCTACCACAGGAGCAGCAAATAGACTAGAATGCGATGCAGCAACAATACATCATGATGATTTGATTATAACGGTATTGCCTGACAAAAAGTTAGTTTTTCAGCAATTGTTTGCAGCTCATAGTTCAAAAGATCCACAGCAAAATATCTGGTCTAAATTGACGCGCCACAAAATAATCTACTGTCCCGCAGTTCCCACAAAAACACAGTTCACTGATTCAAAATCAATATCCAAGAGTCAATTAAAAAGTAATTTGAATTTCCCTTACTCATGACTTCCTGTAGTCTGTGGCGTGCGGTCAGTTAGTCAAACAGTCTGTGGTTCCAGTGTTTGAGAGAATAAAAATTACTTATCCAGATTGTGTTGAATGAACAGATGTTGCAAATGAATAACAGCCTCACACTTTAGACACGATAGAGAGTCAAGTTCAACCAGCGTACACTCAGGACTCCTGGCTTGAATTAAAGTAAGCGTCATGAGTCTCTTTGCTCTGTCAGGCCTGTCGAGCCATTTGTGCTGCATCTAGAATCCTGATTTCTCCGACTTGGACACCCGAAATAGGAGAGCGTTCAGGTGCGATTTCATGGTGGGAAACTTGCATATCCGATGCACCTGACACAACATGAATGCTGGGAAGGCTGGGCGAGCCAGGTAGGCTAGGCTGCAGGGCGCCTGTGTTGTCCGTTCACACAGCAAGCTACTAACCTCACTAGAATTTCAATATAAAGCAATAGCACAGCTTTAGTAGTATCGTGATACAATCGTGAGGTCATTGCCAATACCCAGCCCCTAGATGTATGACGCTTTTATTTTGGTAAATCAGAAAACATCCTAACTGCCGGTGCCGGCATCTGATTGCAAATGCAGAACAAGCTGTCTGCAATCCCTCAAAAGTGGATATATTTCAATTCTGGTGAGTATTTGGACTTGAAAACTCACAGGGCAGGAGATATATAATGCAGCACACACAGATGCGGTGATGAATTGTGGTTTTACAGAGCCAGTTTGAGCGTAACTGTATTTTCCTGTCAAAATGAATGTAGTTGACCATACAAGCCAGCCGCAGCGTAAAAGCCAAAGCAAGCGTCACTCATTCAATTTTCCTGACTGCATTTTCTAAGCCGCTCCGGGGATTTGAACCGGTGACCTTTTCAACAAAAAAGTAAGCTTCACTGAGCTTTGGGTTACAGCTCTGCTTGGCACTGCCATTTAACTTGCTCAGGTCGGTGCCGTGCTGTGCTGTTATACCGCGCCGCATGTCATTTAATACCCAAAGGACTTTGAAGTACCACGACTTCACACATTTTCACACGGGTCAAGCGGCTTTAACAAGAACTTTAACTGAACTCTGGGGATTTCGGGCTCAAAACTTCTAAAGCTCAAAAGGCAAAATTAAGTTGACAAGTTTTTTCCAGGACACAGGCAATCAGTGTGTGTGTGTGTTTGTGTGTGTGTGCGTGTGTGTTTGTGTTTGTGTGTTTGTGTATGGATGTGTGTGTGTGTGTGTGTGTGTGTGTGTGACGTATTTATTAATGATAGCTAGCGGTGAGGTATACTTTTCATCCAATTTGCCTCGCACTTTTCAGAACAACCATCACTCTAGGCTATAATGATGCTGCTAAACACTACACCCAGCTGGAAACACACACACACACACACACACACACACACACACACACACACATGCACTAATACACAAACAAACACAGGCAAGAACAGGCACAGTCTCACACACATACATAAGCATACACATTAATTAAGGTTCTGTACCTTAATAGAACAGAACATTAATTAATGTTACTAGTAACACCTGTGTTTACCTACTTATTCCTGTTAAAATGGCAAAAACACAAGAAAAAATATATATTTTGGGTCACATTTGGCCTCAAATGTCACATGGGTGTGTGGTGTGATATTTGAAATGAGTTAATTGGACTTTCTAAATTGGACTTTTTAGTCTTTAGTACAGCGTGAATGTTTTTAAATAACCAGAGCGCTTCCATCTAAATCTCAAATATCACTTTGTGTCAACTCCTAAACAGCCCACCTCCACTTTAAACCCCAGTTTCCCATTATTTATTTATTGAAGGTTATTTAATTAGCTGTTTACTCTGTTTATTATTTGTTCATCCAGCCATTCATTCATTCATTTATTTATTTATTTACTTGTTTACTCATTCATTTGTTTTGTTTCCCAGTGTGTTTTATGGGCTATTTAATTTCCTATTCTCTTTGGCATGCTTATTGAAAAGTCTCTTATTGTATGAATGAAATGCATTGCTGTTGTTATTGTTGTCGTCATTCTTCACGCCTGAAAACTCCTAAACAGCCTGCAGCACTCCACACCCCATCACTTCTTCATTATTTATTCCATTTGTTTGTTTGTTTATGTAATTATGAATTAATGTTATTTAATATTTACGCCTTCATTCAGATATTTATGTATTTATTTGTTTGTTTGCATGTTTAATTAATTTTTCAATTACTTTGTTTGCTTATTTTTCCCGTTACGTGTCAGTTGTTTTTATTTCTCATTTAATAATTTCCTGTACTACTTTGAATTATTGGCCTTTCATGAAAAATGTGTCATGAGTACAATGCATTGCTTCTGTTCCTCTTCTTTTTCTTATTATTAATGAAAAACACTCACTTTTTATGCATTGCATTTGAGACCTCAGGCCCAAAACAAACCGCTGTCAAAAAGATCTATCCTATCACACAGCACTGTCTTACTTACCTTCTATCTCTCCCACTGTCTTACTTACTTCCTTTTTTGTTTTGGGGTTTTACTTTAAAACAGTAATCGGCGAGATGTGTGGGTGGGACTTACTACCCAGTTCTTCTTCTTCTGTTTAAATATGTTGTGTAATTCCCTGCAGAGTGCATAGTGTATTCAGACATGTTAAATAAGCTTCTAAACTGAAGGAGACAAAAATGAACTGTGTAGGGAAGAAGTGAGCAAGTTTACCCATAAATCATCTGAGCATTGGCTCATATGAGTTACCTAATCACAATTATATATAAATAATGCATAAATTTATTTCATTTATTCCCATACATATAAGTCACATATAGTTCAGTAACATCGCAATTTTGTAATATTAACACAGTTTATGACAATATTAGGTAATATTACCATAGTGGTAGCAGTAGTCATATTTATGTTACCAAGGTAACAAGCTGTAAGAGATTGACTGTCAAAAGAAAATGCGTGAAAGAAGGGTTGGTTGGAAAGAGGGCGTTCAGAAGAATTTGGTCAGCCGAACGTTCCTTAAAGGATAATTCCAGTATTTTTAAACATGGGTCTTATTGTTATTTTGTACTGATGTTAAGATGTTATTCTTCCAGTTTAAGTCATATCATTTCAATTACTGATGTAAGAAATAGTTGGCTTCTTGTGTTATATTCTTTAACCTTTTTTGGTGTAATATCCATAGAGACATTCCCTTCGCATTGTGCTGCCTTGAAGTCATGTTTGAAATGTCATAATTACAGTCGAGTGCACAAAGTGGTAAATATGACTCAGCAAGTGTGATTTTGATGCTGTAGGCTCTATATTTATTACAACCTTCAAAGAAAGACTTAGTGTCTGTTATTATTTAGACTCCCTCTGCTGGTAATGTGGCTCAGCTCCACATGAGTCATTTTAGGGTGTAACACAAAAGTAATGTAATGAGTGGTAACTAATTGCTTTTCTCAGGGAGTAATAAGTAAAGTAACTGATCACTTGTAAGAAAAGTAGCGAGTAAAGTGTGTTTCTAGTTATTTTTTCCTTTTGTTTATAAGAAAATGTCACAGATTATGACTTCAAAGAACATCACCAGTCAAGGTTTTTCTTATTCTTCCTCCCTCTGGCTTCCTCTCTTCCTCTCTCTGACCCACACAAATCCTTGGACAAATCTCAGCCATCACAGAAAAATAGCATATACCAGTTGACAGATGTTTGAGTCATCATTCTCGATGACCTGCAGCAGGTAGGTAACACTTGAACGCGCGCGCGTGCGCACACACACACACACACACACACAGGCCAACATTTCTGGATGTTGGAATGCATTTTCCAGGTCAGAGGGCATTGGAGTGTGTGTGTGTGTGTGTGTGGACAGCCATAGGAGGAGTCATGGTAACAGTATGTATCCCGTTGCAATCATGTATACAAACTTGGCACATTATTCAGATGAGAAGTTGGTAACATCATCGTGTGTGTGTGTGTGTCCATTTAAGTATGTATGCAAGCTTACCAACAGCAAGGTTAGCTATGAAGAAGTTGGTGACAGTGCGTAGCGTCTTGAATCGGTAGATGACGTAGATGACCAGAGAATTACCCAGAACCCCCAGCACTATGATGGTACTGTAGGCCAAGATCAACACCACCTGGAAACCAAAACAAGAAGTAAAGTTTCAAGAGTGAGGGTTTTGTTTTTTTATAAATTAGACCATTATGCAAAATATAGACCTACTTATTTACTATGTTGCCAAGACAGCTTATAGGATAGACATGGTGATATTGGCTTAGATTTGTTTTATTGTTAGTTACAGATAAATATTATAGTTCTTCATCTGAACGATGACCAAATCAAACTTCCATCTGTGGGGTAATAACATGAATCTTGACCTTTACCATAGCAGCATGTAAAGTTTGGTTCATGCATTTTGTGCAATGATACGTTCATGTCCTTTGGCATTCATCCTTCTTGTGTTTTTTTCATCTCTATTTTCATGCACAGATCAAGCACAATGCCTGAGCGAGGGTGAAGTGGAAATTTTGTTGCGCGCAGGTAAAATTTCCCCTGAAAACTTTCCGTCTGAAAACTTTAGCAGCACTGCAGGAAAACTCCCCACAGCACCCACAGCAAGAAAAATAGAAAACCTGGAGACACCAAAACTGGCCTGTATTTCAGGTTAAAATTTGTTCAGTCAAATCTCGACAGGAGTCACTGCAACAAACACCTGTGATGTTTCAAAAAATGACCATTTTGGGCTTCGTGTGAATCACTTTGACTGCACTGGATGTGTGACCCATCTTAAACCTCTTCAATCTCTCTCTGCTCCCACCGATGGGTTCATCATTACAAAAGCACCCTGCGCGGCCAAGCTTTGTTCAAACCTATAGAACTTTATTTTAAATTCTAGTGGAGACCCCAAAGATACCAAATATGTCCTGCTGAACTACAAGGAAATGTGTATAAAATGATGCACAAGATATTTTCCATAGCTGTGGGGTTTGCATGTGGGTGGAAAAAGTGATGGCCACAGTGAGTGAGTGAGTGAGAGTTTTCCTAGTTGAGAAAAAGCAGGAGTCACCCCTTACTCAGACATCCTGTCCTGCGGCTGCATTGCATTCTGGTCTATTTTCTGCTCCTGTGGTGAAGAGATTGGTGTCTGTGCCTCTGCCTTGATGCATTTCTCCTTGAATGAGTCTTTATCATCGGTGCAAAACGGCAGCTCTAGAAATCTAAAATTACCACTGAAATACTCTTGAGCAAGGCACTTTATCTCCAATTCCTCGAGTAGAGCTGCACAGTGGAAAACAATATGAGGCAGTGCTTTATGAATGTGAAGGGGGACATTTTCTGATGAAGAGCAGGATGAATATCTGAATAACACTTGTAAAAATATTTGTATGTACAGCACCTAATGAAGTTTGGGTGCTCCATGTCACTTTAACATCCACAAATACCACTAAATGCAAATTAGGGTTTGACAGATACAGATTTTTAATGGCTGATAATAATACAGATTTGCTTGGACTGGAGCTGCCACAGCCAGTATTTTGTCCTGAATTTCCTCTATGTTTAAATTTGACCATTTCCATCCCTGGAAATACCATAATTTTACTCCCTGAAACAACTACAACCGTCCACTGAAAGTCATAATGATAAAGTTGTTTTAGCTTCTACCTAAATTTCCCTTGGGATGAATAAAGTATCTATCTATTTGTCTGTCTGTGTACTTGAAGCAGGGCGAGGCAGGTTTCACTGCAGGTTTTACAGACTGAACCCTGAGGCCGTTGAGCTAAATCATATCTTCACCTTCATCATGTTGGTGGTGGAAAATTGAATTCCAGTTTTTATAATAAAAGGGAACATTGGATATATATCAGTGAACCGATACTTCGGTCTAGTGTCTGTTATTCTAGCTCTTCTGGAGAGGTATTTTAGTTTCTCTTTCTTTCTTTTTTTCCTTTTCTTTATTCTTTTTTTTTTTTGAAACAGCAGCCAAAGTACCATATTCATCAGTTGGTTAAGTTCTTTGTCACTTTTTAATTGTACATCATACTCCATGTGGACTGCCATTCACTTATGCTTTTAAGTGAGTCATTACACCAGAAAACAACCACTATCGACTTTATTTCTGACTGTTTCGACGCGCTGTAATGTGGATGAACAGGCACATCAGCCTCTGAGGAGCAAACTTTGTGAGCTCGGATGCTTCGGCGAGATTGGATGCTTCGATGCAACGCAGACCCCACACACACTGATTTCAGAGCAGGCGTTCCCTAATCTCCCTCTTAACAAGTCATCTAGTCTCATAATCAGTGCTACAATCTCGTTTTTTCTTCAAACAAGGTCAAAAAATCTGCCAGGGGGATGAGATAATCCCACTTGTTTCCAATGCTAATCAACCAGAATCTTCTTGAATCAACTGTCTTTTTTTCATCCTAGTGGGCTGATCTGTCTTATTCTGCCTTGTTTCAACATATTTATACTTGTTCCCAGAAAAAATTACTGAAACAAGTGAAACTGCATTGGAAACAAGTGGGATTATCTCATCCCATTGGCAGATTTTTTGACCTTGTTTGAAAAAACCCAAGACTTTAGCACTGAATATGAAACTTAATGACTTGTTAAGATGGAGATTTGTGTGATCAGTCAGTCAATCTCCATCAGCTGACCAAAGGCTCAACTTTGCCCTGACCTACAACACGTGGTGTGAGGTTTAGTTTAGTATGTCAGCACTTATCAAATGTTTTTATATCATCTTTTAAGGGAAAGAGCTACAGCAACTGCAGTGGAGCATTGTAAGCCTCCTTTGGATTGTATGTGTGTGTGTGTGTGTGAGCGTGTATGTGTGTACGATTGTGCGTCTCCGTATTACAACGTAATTTGTCTCTAACATTATGTTCACACAGCAGGCAAATCCGATTTGTTTTTCAAATCTCATCTGCAAGGCCGGCTGTCCACGTTGTAATTTATGAGTGTCCACGTTGGATTTGCGGCAGTTTAATCACTTGCTGTCTTCATGACATCGGTCGTCATGGTGACAACTCTGACTAAATGCATGTTTAGTCAGTTTAGTGTCTGACCAGCGCCTCTGGTTACTGCAACACGCTGGTGACATAGAGGTTTTGCGATTGATTATGTGATGACTGTGGTGCAAAATGTACTCGTTTGTTTTTTTTTTAATAGACTGGATTCCATGTTTTATTTTTTTTTCCCACTGCAAACTGTCTATCTGCCCCTAATTTGTACTCGTTTGAGGTGGATAGATAGAGTTCGCCGGTGTTCTTCGACAGGAAAAAGTTCCCAACAAAACACTTTCCCCATGACTGCTGTGGTTCATGTCAGGTATCTGTATGGTTTTTGGAAAGAGCTCCAGCTGTTTTTCACTGTTTTTCAGTTTTTCACATGTAATTTTTTTGATAGTTTGAGCTCCACAAAAAACAAAACCCATCCAGTCCCATTGTTTTGGGATGAAGGCAGACAGACTGGAAACCTCACCAAATCACACAGAAACTATCTGGATGATAGACTGCTCTAGGGGTCAGTAGGAGAAATGTGTTTTTTTTTTTTTGTATTTTGGGTGAACTGTTCCTTTAAGGGACTGATTGTCGGGGAAGGAGCGTGACAGAGTGAGAGAGAGAAAGTAGAGAGGAGAGAGAAGAGAATATTATGCTTGTGTGTGCATGTGAGTGTTTGTGTGTGGACGTGTGTGTGTGTGTGTGTGTGTGTGTGTGTGTGTGTGTGTGTGTGTGTGTGTGTCTGTGTCCTATTTTGTCTGAAGGCAACATTTACTGGCAATCCCAACTCATTTGAGATATTGAGAACCCTCTATTTATCCTATTCTAGCTGAAATG
>OMKZ01053062.1:7169-21726 GCA_900302535.1 Neoniphon sammara
GAGCCACTTCGGGGGCTGTGCAAGCTAGTAGTGCATACATGCTCATGCAGGAAAGGCCGTTTCCAGAAATGGTTTATTTGGGAATTTTTTAGCTAAAGTATATTGATTTGGATGTCAAGACATGTATTATAATGCACAAACAGTTTCAGAATATGAAATAGACGTTTTCATGTCCTCTTTGCTATTTGTAAGTTGCAGATGAACTCTTTTCTAATAGAAATGTATATGGATAACCTTTATGTATAACCTTTATTCTTCATGAGACGTGATTAAAATAACTATTCACTGAATATTCAATTCAACTCAAACTAAGTAAGTCAAATAAAACATAGTTCTGGGGTGAAGTATTGGTTTAGCCTCTAGCCAATAGAGCTTACTTTGGCATCTGGGGGCCGAAGATGGCATCAAAGTCGTCGTCTATCTCCACCTTGCTGGAGATGGTGGAAAGCTCCTCCACAGGGCGGTAGAACTTAGAGAAAGTCTCGTCTTCGAGGGTCATCACTTCCTTAACCTTCTTCTCTGTCACTGTGATGGTAGCCTCTGGTAGTCCGGACACTGGGGAGGGACAAGACAGGTGAGGCAGTGGCAGGGTTATTGCTGGGGTTTCATTTAATCTGCAACACATTTAAATTGCTGCAAAGACTGTGTAAGGCCCAGATGTATTGAGATGAAACTAATTTAATGAGGGTATTGACTTATAAGGTATGAGTGGGTACTGACTGACTAATAGTACAACATACATTTACATTGCAACCTGCAATTTACATTGATTCTCTGATAAATACTCTTCATCATGAAAACTTAACAGACAGCTAGTAATAATGCAGGACTGCATTTTAGTTCATACATGCATATCTAACATATAAGTGAAAAAAAGGATCTAACAAATCTTCAATCCATCAGACACTATTGACACACCAAACAAGACTGACCTTTACTGTTGAGTTTGCCCAGGAAGGACTCCAGTTTATCCAGCTTCCTGTCTGACTCCAGGTTCAAGTCTGGGATGGCCTTGATCTCTGCACAGCCACACCACACACAGCAGTTAGACCCGTACAGTTTCAGTGCATTTGATTTTTACCACAGACCACATCTCTGAACAGGCAGGCGGTCTAAGATTCTGTTGTTCAGAAGTCACATGTGGCATCATTAATGACTTCAGGCGACTTGAACAACAATTGAGCATGAGGTGATGCATACAGTCACATTCAAGTTAATTTGAACGAATCTGTACATGGCCACAACTGTCAGTCACAAGCAGAGTTAACAGCCATTCAATGGAATAGTGTTGATTGTAGTAAACATTATGTTCCCCCTACTTTACACTCATGCATTGTCATCCAAGTAAACACTATCCCATAACTCAATTCTATCAGGTAATGGCAGCCTGATAGAAGAATCACTGCAACATCAGCCACATTAGTGTTGATGATATTCGTGGTATTGATGGCGATGATGTACATTGCATACAGTGCAACATCAGAGGAAATGGGAATACACCTTCGATATCTGATAGCTCCTCCATGTCTTTTAAAAGAAAAGCAAAGGCAATGAATTACAGAGGGTCCAAATGACATTTATGTAATTTATGACATTTATGTAATAAATTCAAAACCTCAGTAAATTCTGTAGCAAAGGACAAACTCTGTCTCGTGCGCAAACGGAAATCAGATCAGGATTCCAACTTAATCTGACACATTATCACTAAGCAAGCTGTGTGTCCAGTTTGTTTGGGTAAATGTGTGTCCGGTGACAGCTGAGGACTTAATATTGTCATGTCATTAAGTCTAAATACAACTGGAGCCTTCCAGTCTTCGTTACCCCTGCTGCATGAAGCCAACGGCTCCATGTGACGGCAGCTTAACGTGACAGGTAGAGAGAGGTACAATGGGAAGGTATAAAGCTAAACAGACAGAGAGGGGGAAAGATAGCAGGACAGAACTGACCTTCCTGTGGTTTGGAGATGGCGGGGGCGCTGTTCTTGGGTTTGGACAGCACTGGAGACTGGAGGGCAGAGGGCGATGCCAACCCTGATCCAGGAATAAAGACAAGTATAAACAACCAGTGATTCAATAAGCATGACACTGCTAAGCATACACCGCTGCATATCCGCTGCCACGTTACAAATGATAGAATACGTGTAAAGGTCAATTTTCCTGAATTTAATTTCTGGAATTAGGGCACAGGAGAACACTGCTGCAACTGTGCTCAAACGTAATTCATCCTTACACTGCAGAGCAGGTTTGTACCCGTAATTAAGTATACTAATTAAGTATAGTATACAAAGATACTTTCACTGTGCCAAACACCACCGAGAGCAGAATACGGCAAAGTAAACAGATTAAAACATTAACGGGGAAGAACCTCTTTATTATTAAGAACTTAGGGGCATTTGGATGCTAAATGTTCCAGCGCAGCGCCATATGACAGATGGCTATGTACTGCGGCAATAGTGAAGGTTTCTTTGTGTTGCGTTTTCCTAGCCAAGCAGCAGTAAACAAACACTGGAATTAGCGCTGTCAAAACCGGCTTCAAAGGGAGGGGGAAGGGAGGGTTAAAAGTAACAGAAGCGCTATCTAGAACGCCCCTGAAGCTGGCTGAGTCCATCACTTCTCTGCCATTAGTTCTGATGCTAATCCTTCCTGTGGCACCCTCCATCAGCCGTAATCTGCCTAAACCCACCGACCAAACACTCCCCTGAACACAAATAAAACCCGCCGCCCCCTCTGGCCTAGTCCAACACTAATAGGATAACAGGCCAACCATTAAATAATTTTCTGCCTGAGCGGAGGCCTCCCAGCGGCGACTCCAGGATGGTGTGTCTGGGTAGAGGCTGATCCGAGGGAACAGGGGAGTTATTTTCTTTCGGCAGCTAAATGAGAAGGGAGATTTGGGGAAATGACGGCAGACGATTGTGATACTTCTATACTGCTGCTGATTGGGTGCCTTTAGGATTTCATTTATGTCTATGAAAGCAGGAGAAAGAGATAGATGATAGAGAAATAGTTCCTCCTCAACGTGGGCCCGTCTCTGACCTTTCTTCACCATGCGGGCAGCCACAGTGAACTGGGTGGAGTCGTTGGCAGCTCCCTTGCCCTTGGTCTTCCAGGCCTCTTCTCTGGCCACGATGAGCTGCTTCCTCTCCTGGATGGACATGTGAGCCTCGATCTGTTCGCTCTCCGTCTCGCCCTCAGCAATCCTCTGCAAGAGAGCGAGGGGAGGAGAGCGATTGCCATCAGTTAAACTCACTCTTTCTGACCAACTCTTAGAAGGAAAAATCCACCTTTTGATACTCTTTCACTGTCAAATCATCAGCCTATGATGTTCACTGTATTCTGTGATCAAGTATGGCTATTTATGTTTTTGCTGGACCCACTTTGCCTCAACCTGCCTTGCGAACTTGTGTACTTTAGGTAGTGATTACCTGTATTTCCCCTTGTTGCATTCCCTTGTGGGTTATAATGGAGAGTGATAGTGGTAGCAATAGCACAGCAAAAGAGTTTTTCTATTTGAGAACAGTGAGAGCCACACCTCTTCCTCTTAACATCTCTTGTAGCTGCATTGCATTCTGCTCTACTGAGGCTACTGTTAGTGAAGAAATTGTATCTTTGCTTTTTCTACGATGGATTTCTTCCTGTATCATTGTTGACCACTGGTGCAAAATGGTGAATCTGGAAAGATACTGAGTGACTGACTTTGTGTTTTAGTTCAGCAGATTTTTTTCTTCAGCTATCAAGGTCCATCGCAGGTGCACTGGAAATATTTGGCCACTTATCCAGAGCAATAAGAAAAACACCCCACCAAAACAAAATGGGCCCAGGTACATTGCCAATGTCTACGTTCCACAGTGTTAAAGTGTTTTAGGGTGGATTATTCCTTTAACAATATGCCACAATCACTGGACAACAAAATAGGTAAGCACACCAAGGACACCAATGGACAGAGCACATCACTCCTTGCTTACATGTAAAATAACCCCTTACCAACATCCAAAGCATAGGATTTATTTGTCCACACATAGATTTAAAAACATCCACACATAGATTTAAAAGTTGTTTTAGTGTCTTGCATTAAGTTTAAATGAAACAGATGGCGATAAGACAGTCAATACGAGGTAGACAGCGACCCCTTTTAGTAACAAAGTAACACTGACACAACTGGTCAACTATTGAACATGTAGCATGGGCTGCAGTGGGAGGGGTGGGAATAAATGAGCCCACTGAGGTGAAAGTGCTGGGTGGGTCACCTTCCGTCTCCAGGGGTGTCTCTCATCCACCTGCAGTAGTCTGGGATGTCTGGGTGCCTTCACAACCAGAGGAAGGGGTTTGGGATGAGGAGGGTAAGAGAGAGGGATGAGGATGAAGAGATG
This sequence comes from Neoniphon sammara, assembly GCA_900302535.1. Lineage (NCBI taxonomy): Eukaryota > Metazoa > Chordata > Actinopteri > Holocentriformes > Holocentridae > Neoniphon > Neoniphon sammara. Next base: position 11,539 of record OMKZ01053062.1, read on the forward strand.
AGAGAGCAGCTGCCTACAGAAAATCGATCAATTTCGCCACAGGCATCAAACGCTGCAGGGGCTGCCGTGCCGTCCTCGCAGGCATGCAGCGGAGCTTTGGAAAAGTGATGAAAGCTTGTGTTCAACAAATATTTAGCGGCGCACCACAGGACCTGGGGGCGGGGGGCTGTGGAGGATGGGTGAGCGCTGCAGACCACCGCGTGCTCTTGCCAGGAAGCTTGTGCCCAACATGGTTACAGATGAGGCAGCAGAGAGGCTTGCATCAGACAGCCCAGCATTTAGAGGAAAGGCTCTCCAGTATGTTAAGTGTGCCATGGCAGTTAACAATGCAGGTATGTCTGTATAGCAACATGGAAAACCCCACTCTCTGTACTGTGTGTTTGACAGACACTTGTTAAATTCCGCTGGTGCCCAATCATTTCATCAGACGAAGAAGCGACAGGGGATTTGTGATTTGTGTTGAATTTCAGAGTTTAACGTAGCAGCAAGGGAGGTGAGCAACAGGCTTGGGCGACATCCAAAATTTAATATTGTCCCATCAAAATATTGTTACATTCAATATTACCACAGGTGGAGGCAGTGATTCACCAAATCAAACATTAAAAAAGGATTTATTTTACTCTAAATGCTTTTTCTAAAGTCTCCCAAATGAATTTTTTTATGAACATGAGTACATGCTCAGCAATTAAAATTGTCATGTGTGTAATTAAAATCATCTCTGCACACTATTAACTCTATGCATCTGCTCAAGTCTTAGATAAATAACTCGCCACTAGCTGCAATACCAACAATTTAACAAACATCTTTTTATCAAATAGAAGTTAAAAATAATAAGTCTTAAACAACTATCAATATTAACTCAAATAAGCACTTTGGCACAAAGGCTGCAGTCAACAAAAATCACCGTATTTGATATTATCGGATATCGGCCCAAGCTTAGGGAGCAAGCAGGCAAAAGGCAGGTTATGCAGGCAGCAAGACCCGATGTGACCTCCTACCTGGTTGGCTGGCTCATTGGGGGGAGACGTGTGGAGAGGGGGCTCAGGAGAAGGGGTGAAAGTAGAGGCAAAGACTGGCTCCTACAGGAGGTATGGCCATGGAAAGTGGAAATACACACAGAGAATGCAGAGACAGGACATGATCAAGAGAGGGAGCAGCTAGAATGGATGGGAAATAGGGAAGGAAAACATGAGAAAGCATGCCAAACTGTTTGGATTAAATTTCATGGATCCTCAACAATTCTGGCGAGGAATGAATGAGTCAGTCCTTGAGACTTGGGAAGGGATGGGGATTTCAGTTTGTGTATCCGGTCTCCTACTTTGAGAAATCCTTCACTTTTCCATCAAATATCTCTACCAAAGTCATGCCGTTTAGATCAAAATTCAACAGCAGAGATGTCAAAGTGAGCGAGTTAAATTTCAGAGCCAGTTCTTAATGTTTTAACATATATACACAGAAAAAATAGACACCAACTCGCACAACCAGTGTGTGAGATACGGCAGTTCAGTGATGAGAAACCCTGGAAGCAGCCATGATTATGAAACCCAAGGAGCAGCAGTGGGATGAATTAGAGACACTTTGACGTCACACACACCAGCATCAGTGCAACACCGTCACCATGATTGTGAAGGGGACATACACACACAGAGTTTCACCAGTAGTTCCACCACATCAAAGCACACACAACCGACTGTGTGTGTGTTACACCAGGATCTGTATTTATCAAGAGTGTTACTGCCCAGAAAATGTTATATTAAACCCAATCACAGCAGCCATTTTGACAGGAAATAGTAGGCAAACACAGGTGTTACTAATCACATTAATTAAGGGTTCTGTTCTATTTAGTTACAGAACCTAAATTAATGTCATTAGTAACCCCTGTGTTGGCCTATTTCATGTCAAAAATGTGAAAAAGGTCTATACACTTGATAAATACCACCTCAGTGTTGTGTGTGTGAGTGTGTGTAATTCTGGCCTTGCACACGGCCTTACCCATAGCTGATCGGACACAGCGTACTCATCGATCATCATCGGTGCTTCGTCATCCTATAGACAAGCAGCCGGAGGAGAAAAGGGACATGTTTTCTGAAGACTCAGTTTGTCTCACTTAATCGCACCATGGATATCCCAAATCACAACTCCAAGTCCTCTACATCTTACCATGAACAACTTTGGAAATATGATCTTTTACTTTTGAGGTCCCCTATCTAGATTATTCTTTGGGTTGATATGAAGCCTACAGTATGTGGGGTCTAACAAGCTAAAAAAGGGCCAGTTCCATCAAAACCTGGCATTACCGGATAGAACAATGGGAGTCTTTCATATGCTTAATTGCTGGCATTTGCTCCAGTCCGCTCAGTTTTGTGTTTGCCTAATCTTTGGTGTCCGTGTTCTTTGATCTAAAACAGGATATTGCCTGAATTGGGTCCACTGGCTGCAGTGAATGGGAGGATGAAAACAAGATGAACAACAACAACTGTCCTTCCCCCTGACCTCAACTAGAACCATAAGCCAGTCCTTGAACTTGATTAAGGAGTCTTTTTTTTCGTGTTTTGATTAGAACATCATGCCTTTCTTTTGCCTCCTTAATCATTGTGGGAAAGGCCCGGAAAAGGCGATCCGAACCCAGCGTGTCTGATCTTTCACAAAGGCACAAGAACGGGAAAAAAAGCCAAACCTCTTCCTGAACCTGAAATTAATTGAAAAGCTAAAAAACGGAATAGGCAAAGCTGATTTGACCAGCAAAGCTGAACAAACCGAGATAAGAGGCTGAAAACAAAATCGTGCTGCGTTACTGAACGATCGGCGTTGTTGTGAATACTTCCAAACAGAGAGGTATGTGTATTGTCCCGCCCCGGCCCTCCCTTCCAAAAACACACTGTGGATGTCAACACAGAACCACACTCACCATGCAGAGGATGAAATGAGGTTTATTTTTAAAGGAAGAAGACATGCAAACAGAGACAAAGGCAAACAGGAGAATGAGAGGTTACATGAGACATGCAGTCAAATAAAAAGAAAAGTTAAAGACGGGCCTGTCAAAAAATACAGAAGGTTTAGTTGGAAAGAAGAGTTAGTCATGATACAGAAGAATAGAACAGAATAGAATAGAATAGAATAGAATAGAATAACAGGTGTAATCTCAAAGGTGCAAATACATTATGTTCACTTTTCTCCAATAAAAAATATTACAGTCTAAATAAGTGATTTAAAGTTCAAGATGAGGCAACAGATTGTATACTGATGACTTCGGCCCTGTAAATCTTGGTTGGTATAGAGTAGTTTAGGCAAATTAGGTTTAAGGTAATTCTTGATAATATCTAAAACTAATCAAAACGAGTGCTATATAACATAGAGGAAAATGAAGTGGATTGAAAAAAAGCATGCATGAAATACAATGTGAATGATGCTGATACTAGGTGTCTACCCGTTATAACTGCCATTGGAAAATGTGAACAAAATTCCTGATAAAAATCAAAGGCTAAGAACATGCAAAAGCTATCCATATGACAGAAGAGAGGAAAAAACAGATGAAAAGAAAAGACACAAATAAAGACAACACACAACCCCTCTGTTCAGAGATATCCAAGATTGGTACCACGTGGCTTTGTATGCATCTACAGATTGTTTAATGGTTATATAGGCAATTTAATTTCCCTTTGACTCCAGTGTTACATGGCAGTAAAAGAAAAGGAAAAAAAAAAAAAAAAGAAGAAAAGATCAAGTGCATCTTCAGAACTCTGTATAATGAACAGCCTGACTTCAAAGGCTGGCACAGAAAACAGAAGAGGTCATGGTAACTTGTTATCATAACTACCGTACAGAGTGGATCAGATCAAATTACCAAAGCCTCGGTGGCATGTCGCTGCCACTATATTAGTGCTGCATTCAAGTCACATGGGAAAAATAGTTGGGATGACCTGACAGTTGAAAGCTTGGAAGTGTTTATGCTTTTGAACTCGTTTGAAGCTGCTAAGATACCGTGATTCAAGATTTGTGTGAAGCGGGTTGCGTCCAATGAGCTGTTTCACACCAAGCACACATAAACTTACTGAGTGATGCGTTTCTGCTCATGTTATACAAATCAAACATTGCAACACCCACAACAAAAAAAAATTCAACAAGAAGTTGCGTCCAGCCCTGATATTTTAAGTTGTTGTAATCACAAAAATGGCTTATGTAATTAAATTTGTGCATTTTGTTTTATCTTTTGTGCATTTTGTTTTATCATTTTGTCTTGTTTTATTTGTTTAATTGAAGTATTTCCTTCTGGTGATGTCATAATACTAGGATCCAGGGCTGGGCAATATGGACAAAATCTAATAAAGATATTTTTGACCAAATTCTTCGATATCGATATGTGACACTATTGTAGGGATGACTACCGGTGCTTTCACAAAATATTTACACAGTGAGATTTTTGATAAACAATCATTAGTAATGTGGATGTGATGACCATACAGGTAGAGGCAACAGCTAGAACAGTGTAAGTTCAGAAAAGTGCAACCCTTTACCTTAATGAAGCCCTGAAAACAAGGAAGAAACAACACTTATGCCATGTCATCACCAAATGATACAATATCCAAAATCCCAGACAATATCGAGTCTTATATCAATATAATGTCAGTATATCGCCCAGCCCTACTAGGATCCTTCAACAACCCCCTATTTCCCAAGTAGTATTTGCTACCGACAAGCTGGAATTAACAGTATATTCAAATGTGTCAGGGAGGAAGTCCAGATTTATCGTCTTTCCCATGTGACCCTGAATGTAGCGTAGGACCACAACTGCTCCATAAACATGACATAACACAGTGCGTGTCTGCGGCTCGGCGTGCCTGCTGAGCTGTTCAGTCACCACTGAGTGTGCAGATCAGGTGGTTACCTTCTTCTTGAAGCTCTGCTCCACCTCCCAGAGATGAGCGTGGCGCTCGCCCACCGCAATCTTCACCACATCCTGCTTCTTATTGATCCTGTTTCTCCAGTCCTCCTCGCCGCTCTTCTTCAGCATCGCCAGCCTGAGGGGTTGGGAGGTGGAAAGAAAGACAGACAAACCTCAGTTTCATATGAAAAGCATGCTTAAGCATAAATGTTTGACCAATAAGCCATGAGAGGTAGTGCTTTACTGAGGTGCTGTTAGATGTTAGCTGACCCTAACCATACTAGTGACACAAGTGGTGTTTTTTGCTTGGTGACTTGTTTGAATTAAATGTTATACTGGTGTGTTAATATAGGATATTATAAAAGTTCCAGTATAATTTCTGATTGGCTGAAACCCATTTGAAATACAAAAGTGATCATGTAACAGTTGATTTAAATGTGTTAACTTGCACACAACTTAGCATCAACATTGTTTTGCTACTGCTGAAGAGCTACATTGCTGTAAAGAAAAATAACATTTAATCATTACTGACCAAAAAAGATAAACATTTGCATTTTTGATGGTCTCTCGTGGCTTGTATAAAACAGCAGCAACACATCATTGTAATAAATGTTAAATTTTTTTTTTTTTTTAAATCAATAATAACTAATATTGTTCCACCCAGAGATATAGCTCTGCTATGAATGGTGATTATTTTGCTCACATAATATTAAAATTCACTTTCCCATGGTCACAGGTGTGCACTTACTGGGAATTTTAAACTCTTACACAACAATATGTTATATATACTGAAACAAGCACCAACATGACAACTCTGCCCCTCGACTGTGACTTTTCAGACGCCCCTGGTGACTCTGTTGCTCAAAAGCAGCTAGCGTCATAGCTAGCTTTTCTGACCTTGGGAACAACGGCAATATAATTGGCACTAGTGTCTTGCGTAATCCAGAGAAGTCTGATGATCTATATACAGTCTAGCCCACTCCTTGCACTGAGTGGGGACTGTAACATGTAATTTGATAGCAAAATTAGCGCATGTCGTCATCTGGCGGCTTCTAGCGACTTCTTAAGCTGCCAATAACCACATCCCTTAAAGAAGAGCTGGCAGCACTGCACCATAGCATGATCCTGTGCAGATACTACATGATGAGCCAACATCACAGAGCAAGAGAAGAAGACACAGCCTGCTCTAAAAGGTATTTCTCCAGCCAACTAGGCTAGCGCTTGCCATAACTTGAACCGTGCCTCCCTGTAGCTTCCACCTAGCCCTGTCAAAACACTGGGGCCAACAAAGAACAGGGACGTTCCTACGAGCCGTGTATCCAAGTTTGGGTCGAATACGCTCCCCCCTTTACAATCAAGCTAGCAGACACTAAACAGAGCCAGCCAGCATGTCATTTAGCAGCCGCAGTTACAAATACTGTACATTTCAGGAACAGGGATAAACATACCGGTGACAGCTAGAGTACACTCAGGCATAAACATTACTTAGAGATGTCAGTCACTGTAACCTGAGCTGAGCAGTTTGCTAAGTGCGTTAGCTTAGCTTCCGCTGTCTTTCAGTGTATGTTTTCAAAGTGTATTTTATCCACTGGACAAAAGTTTATGGTGAGACAAGTAGGCTATAACAAAGTCAGCGACACTGGCTAGTGGTAGACTCAATACAGCATGCAGTTAGGATGATGACAAATGAATGGTAATAGGAACTTGCTGTGTGTCTGTGGTAATTAGTGGTGAATTTACGGTTATAGTTTTATGACATTATTATGACACTGTTTTATCTCCTATAATATCATGATACTATTTCTGTAGGAAATTATGGTTTTGGTGATATCTGTGGGTGATATTACCCTTCTTTTCTGCACTGACAAACGGGATTACATGTGAAGCACATACACACAGAGGATGACTAAAAAACATACTGAAGCATCATGTATAAAGAACAGATGTCTAATTATTGAGCTCTCATCTGTCAGTGAGGAGCAGACGAGCTTTGACAGAGAACCATAGGGAAGGCGGGGCGCGGGGCGCTGGCAGTGCCCTGTGCCCCTCTTACAACCACCCCTCTGTGACCCAGTGAGGGGACATCCTGTTCTGGCCTGGGGGCTTCACAACAACGCCAAAAAACAGGATAAAAGTAACATTGAAAGGCCGTGGCCAGCTGTATCTGGGATTCAGTTACAAGAGGAGGCCCCGGGGTGCTAAATACAGTGAAATCCTTTTAAAGGGAGAGACTCAAAGACACGCTGACATGATGAAAGGATGTGTGAGATGTGAAACAAGTACGTTGAGCACATACAAAGCAATAGCTGCACACACGCCAACATCGACAGGAGAAACAAACACGCAGAAACACCCACACCCTCTCATTTGCACTAGTCTCTAGAAGCACGTGTAATTCCATTATGTCACCAATCAATTTATAGCCTGATCGCAGTCTGATGTGTTTAGCAGTCTAACTGGCAGCCTGTGCTTGTTAACACACTCTGCTGACATAACTGGACTTATGTAATCATTTCATTGGTTGGTGAATCCAATACTCGGCTTCAGCTTGCTTGGTTATTGATCTGTAGATCACACACATGACGCACAGCATGAAAGCATGGTGGGTTGTGAGACTAAACTGATTGCTTTTAACAACACACCACAAAGCGTATTTTTCATAACTGACTTTGCTTTTCTAAGTGGTGAGTATGATCAATTTATGTACAATCTATAGTATGTCTTTAAGGAGCAGCAGAGAAAGTTAATAGAACAAGCCTGAGAAACAGCCTAACCCAGATTCCCTGCTCCCTCTTGGGCAGAGGAACAAGGTTAGAAACACAGAACCAGAATACGCAGAATGGACAGTCGTCGGTGTATCAAACTAATTTACTTCAGTGCACCTAAGACGCCTGCTATGTGATATTCATTGTCTTGAATTACTGCATCACACTTAGAAAGCTGAAAAGACCACCAGGATGGGATTCTCATGCAGTACAGTCATATTAACACTCAAGTGCTTTGATATGAATGGGAATGCCCATTCTGTCTCTTCCAGCTCTGTGATTAAAGTCCTCCAACCTGCTGCTGCGGTTAATATTACTGTCTGCCTTCTTCCTGGGGAGCCCAGCAGCAGCAGCAACAGCTTCTCAAAATAAACTATTAACCCAATAACTCTCTCTGTTGTGCTCATCATCTCATTTTCTCTCTTCCCATAACCTACATTTCATTGGGAGAGTCTTTGTGAGCATCTCTCATCCCTCAACCCTGTAGGTTCTTCGGCTTTATTTACAGCTACCTTATGCAAAACAATTGTATTGTCTGCTACGTTAACCTAAAAGATCTGTTAAATGTGCAATGAAATAGTAAAGTGCGTGTAATTGTTCGGATGCTACTGAAAAGTGCAATATTATTACGTTTCTTCAAACAGGCAATCAACTTCCTCTGTAATCAACACACGCACACACACACAAAACGCCAAAAACACACATTCACTACATTTACAAGTTATAATCTGACATATAATCTGTGTGCGCTGACAACACCGCAGGGCTCACCTCTCTTTGATGGACATCTGTCTGGCCGTCATGGCGTCGGTCAGCTCGTCTCCTTCCTCAAACTGAACCAGGCTGGGTGTGTGTTCACTGCTGTCTGCGAGTGTGTCCACCGCTGGGGGCTGACACACACTCCTGGGTGAGCCAGACGCCGATTTAGATGTTACCACGCAGGACTCTGGCAGCTCTGCACGTACATGCACACACACAGGAAGAGGGGATAACAGAGTGTAAGGTACTAGGTGGCAGGTTGGAACAGAGCTTTCATGACTTTTCCATGACTTTCCATAACTGTGTCAGAGCACTTCCAAGACCGAAAAACTTTGCTAATGTTATTTTTCAGCTCGGAAAAGTCTTAAAGGGTTATCTGGTTTCCTCTACTACTGTACTTGTTGTGGAAAAAAAAGAAAACACACACTTTTTAAACACTTTTTAAAAATAAATATTCCCAGACTTCCTCAAATCCCACATCCAAATCTTTAACTTTCCCAATCTGGAATACTCCTCTATGAATTCCATTATATTCCACAGGTTCCACAGCGGGTGGGAACTTTGCACAAAAACACACACAGGCATCGCTCTCACGCTCATATACACACAGTGCAAGCTCAGCAGCACAAAGCAGCGTGGGAGAAAACACCCTTCACACTTACCAAGAGGTTCTCATCTGCTGTCGAGAAGCAGCACACACACACTTTTCACAGCTCTAAACCTCCCTGGCCTTCGTTGCGTAACTGACAGCAATCAAGTAACTCTTGCTGCGTCGTACTTACACTGTAGCTCTCTCTGTGGTTTCTACTTTAAAGCGTTGCTGCCTGCTCTTTGTCTGTGCATCCCTACTACTCTCTGTTTCTGTCCCCAACTCCCCGAGCTGCCGTCAATAGATCGAGTCCTTTCCTCTCTCTCTGTCTGCCTTTTGACATAACATCTGACTGATTCTGTGCCAAACGCCGATACACACTGACAAAGTGACTGTTGGGCTCCCATGTCACTTCTGCTCAGTCAAATAAGGGAAAGCCTGTAAACCACAACCTGCAGGCAGCGACATTTTCACAGACGACACAGGAAATGTGGTTTAATGAAAGAAGAGTTGTTGACTGTCTCTACAGTTTGTTTGGTCTCAGAGCTTGCCCTTTAAATATTTGCAGAAGTCTCAGTTCATTCACTTATCCTGCATCACAGATTTTTTTCTGGGATGTTCGAGAGTAGAAACCAGTTAATATGCTGTATAAAAAATAAACTTATGTCCCTCAACCATCAGACAATTCCTTGCATCTTCTTGTGGATAAAAGGCAAGGCCAAGCAACATGTGGTTTTTCCAAATGATTCTCCTTGCAAATTGAGACATGAAGTGCAGCTTTTAGTTCAAAATACAATTAATAAAAAGTGACTAAATGATTAAAATTGATCACAAGAAAACATGAGGTTATAGTGTCTCTAGTCTCATGAATATGGTTGCAGATTCTCGGGCAAAGAGGGCATGATAGTGCAGTAACTGGGTCAAGAGAGAAAGACAGGATGTCACATTCAGCTACTGTAATCTGTCAAATGCTGGAGATAGAGAGTGTGTGCCCCTTTGAGGCGTGACCTCTGATCCACAGCAACAAAGAAGCAGATGTGTAATGGAAAAAAAACGGTAAAAAACTCAAGTAGATCCACCAAATTTCCTGCCCTTACCTCCGCTGGTGGTCTTGCTCCTGTGGCTGTCTGGGTAGTGTAGTTCCTCCCACAGATAGCCCCTCTGCTCCTGCCTCTTCTGGAGCGCCTGGCTCT
>OMKZ01053065.1:0-20329 GCA_900302535.1 Neoniphon sammara
ATGTCACCCTCCAGTTTGTTTTTAAGAAGTATTTCAACAAGTATTGTTTTCTTCACTAATGAGGGCATCATTAATTATCCTTTCTTTACTAGTTGAATCGTTTTGATATTTGTATCTCTGAGATCCAGACATATTTTACATTGTGCTGAAACTCCAGAGAGGAAAAAAAGGTTGTGTACAATGGGACATTGCATGTATTTTGTGTATGAAATTTCTAGTGTCTGTTGTAACTGTGAAAAAGATAACCACTCAGTTGTATTACTCTGATTATTTTGCTAAATTATTTCTTACCATGGCATTGCTATATGTTGCTGTATTTTTCAGCTTCAAATGGACACTGAATTGTGAATAAAAATTATGTGGAGAGCACAGTTGCCTTTCTGTCACACAGTTGATCCATGGTGCAGAGGCTTGATATACACTGGAATACTTTGACTTTCCTTGTGGACATCTGTGAAGACATCATGCACTGGATCCCAGAGGCAGGGAAAACAAAGCATTCCTTAAGGGAAAACCTATTGCACTGTTAGATGTGACCGTTCTGTGTTGTTCAGTGCATTCCACTTAAACTTTTGTTGTACCCACCTCATGTTTTCCTACTTTATTGATTTCTAACGTTTCCCAGAAAGCCCATTAACAACCCCTTTAGAAATGACCTGAACTTGTTACTTTCGATCAAAGGTGGACGTATGAGCATATAAATGCAACTACCTAGCTGAGTAACTGATAAACATTGGGATGTGTATGAGTATAGATACTCAAAAACAGAGATGTGCCCTTTGTCCTCAGTACGGGTCATTTCTTCTTCATTTTCAGTACCACTTATCTCCTACAGTACCAGCAAGTTACTCTGAGGAGGCCATAAAAGGAAGGGAGGAAATGATGGGAAGGTTTTCCTTCCCATCTGACATCATTTTTCAATATGCACTTTTAACAGTTTGCATTTAAGTATAACAAACTCAGCATGAGAATCTCCAAGTCTGAAGCCATGGTTCTCTCAGAAGAAGAAAAACTGGCTTTCCCTGTCCAGTAAGGTAATGGGGGAGTAGGTGCCCATGAAGGAGTTTAGGGACTGTGAGATTGATCCCTGCTTACTGCAGCGCTAGTTGTTGTATAGGACCATGGTGGTGAAGTGGGCTGAGCCGCAAAGCAAAGCTCTTGATATATTGGCCAATTCTGCTCCAACCCTCACCCATGGTCACAAGTTCTGGGTGATGACCGAAAGAATAAGATTGCAGATACAAACAGCAGATGAAATTCCTCTGCAGGGTGGCACGATAGGGAGAGGAATTTAGCGATCTGAGGGGATCTCAGTATCGAACTGCTGCTCCTCTTCATTGAGCCAGTTGAGATGATTCGGGCACCTTCCTTTGGCAGGTATTCCAGACATGACAAGCCTGGCAGAGACCTTAGGGTAAACCCAAAACACTCTAGAGAGATCTCATCAGGCTAGCTGGGATCCCCCATGAAGACCTGGAGGAAACTGCTGAGGAAAAGGAAATTGGACTGCTGTACTTGCCCTCTTGCCATTGCAACCCTTACCTGGATGAATGGCTAGAGAATGGACGCATGGATGAAGAGCATGAAAAGGTCAATTTGAAGATAATGAATACTGGCACAAGATATTGACTACTGGTAGCTTCAATACAAAAAATAAAACTCAGCCTTCAAACACCTGTATTAGTCACACCATACTGTTTATGCCTTCCGTACTATTCAGAAGTCCAATGTAAGGCACAGGTATTGTGACCCTCAGTTGAACCAACAATGGCAAACTGCAACTGCTGCAAAGCAAAAAAAAAAAAAAAAAAAGATTTTCAAATATCTGTAGTGACATAGTATTAAATTGCATCTTCTCATTAACTTGTGTCAAGAACAAAATATAGACATAAGCAATGTTTGCTACTTTCATTTATTTGAAAGACTGCAATAGTTAAGCTGACTGTAGATGGATGCAGTTGACTTAATAGCTGCTATGATGGTGCAATATTAAGTTTAGTGAAATTAAACATTGTGCAGTACTTCAGTGCAATGGCAAATGAACCTAAAAGGGATATATCAACAAAAAACTTGTGTCCCATTTCACTCATACCCTGGCTCATTTCAACTGATCACTCATATCATTGTAATTTTAAACCAGAGGTTAAAATGCTGGGCCAGAGTAAAACTGGCCAAGTTTAACTGGGTGCTGATAGGTAGGGCATAATGTAGTGCAATGGTCATACTTGAATTATATGGAACTGTCAATTGTGAAGAATATGGTTGTGGCATTTAATTGAGATTTGAAAAAAACTACACTCAGTTAAAAATCTGTACATAAAGGCATGTGGAAAAGAATTATGGTCAGTACAGAACAAAGCTGTTCTATGACAAATGAGGTTTGGTATACATTGTTGTATTTCCATGTCCTCTGCCATCAATGGTGACTTGTGGCCTGCCACTGCATAGGAAGACACTAATAATAATTCTGAGAAAAGCACTCATTTGGTGGTTGAAATTTCAGTTTTGTAGAACTCCAACTCAAAGTACAAGCAGAAAACCTTCCATTTGAGAAAAACAATAGTGGTAAAAATTAAACGAACAGGGTATAATTTGAAATAAACAGTTTCTCTGGCTATGCCACGAAAACCATATTTTCAAACTCAACCTCTATGTCTAAAATCCTAAACTTGCAGAGCCAACTGCATGCCAAATCACTTACTCAACTGTGTAATACATTGAGGCCTTTAGAAAAATAAACCTGATGTTTAACACAGTTGACAATTCATAAAAGCAATTCACTGAGCAAGTCATGTCAGGCAGACAGCAATAAAATTACAGACATCTTAGATGTTTTCAGCATGATAAGTATGAAAAATTCAAAATAAAATCTACAATGCAGTCATCACCTTATTGCAATGTGCCATCAAGGGGTTCTAGTTTGTAACATCAAATCAAATGAAAAGGCACATGACCATATTTCTCAAGCTGACATTTAAAACAGACATCCCTTAGAAAAGCAAATAGCAAATCAGTGGAATTCAATATTTCACATGGTACAAAGACAATGTACCAAACACTTTTCAACATACAACTTCCTTGTGGATGGTCTGTAAAACCTAGGATACGCTGTGCCAATGTCAAGGGAGATCTTCTCCAGCATTACCAAGTACTGAATTTTAAGGCAACCCTGCTTTTCTTAAATATACTAACTTTTTTGGCAGATAAGCTCTATGATCAACTTACCATTCGGCTGCAAAGCAAAAATATAATTTTTTAGCTACAGCACATTGGTCCAGACTTATCCTGGTAAAAAGCAAAAGAGGCCAATGTTGCTACATCATCACTAGATACCAAGGTAAAACTACCAACATTCTCAATCCACAATGTTAAGTTGACCAATGAGCTTACTTGCACAAATATCCAAGATCCTTTTCCCAAATTTAAGGAAAATCTATTACAGGAGAATTTTTGTTATATTCTTTAACATCACTTTTGTATTTGCTGTGAACATCTTGGGCTTCAAGATTTTTGCTTTCTTTCTGTAACCTTCTCATGTCCATAACCAGAAGACTGATGAGAGGTTTACAGGTCTCATCCGAAATCAGAAACGAGTGCTTAGCACTGAATGAGTGTAATCACTAAGGGCTATGTCCATCTTCAATGGTTTGTCATTCATTTCCACTCCTGAGAGAAATCATGTTTGTTTCTGGAGAAGTGTATACTGACAAAGAAATAGTAGAAAAATAACCAAACAAAAACACTTTGGTCCATGCATTATCTAACTTGGCTGTGAATTTTCATATATTCCAGAGCACACATGGAAATGGCAGTTCATATCCTAGCAGTCTAGGGTTTGGTGTACGTTTTTTGTGTTTTATCCGTTTTCCTTCCACAGAACTAAGTGAATGCTATGGTCAGGCATGCTTGTGGCGAACACAAGTCCAGAGTCATTCCCCCCATCCAGGCCGTTGAGCCATGATGTCACACCAGCCAGGAAACTGGATCCGCGTTTGGACTTTCTGTAGGCTGGCAGAGGCCAGCGGCCTGATATAGCTTCTGTCCTCAGGTCCATCACATAGAGGAAGTGGTTGTCAAATAGGAGGGCGAACACCTCGCCAAAGCTGAGCAAGGAGAGGTTTGCCGGGTCCTGCATTTTTATCACCCTGGAAACATCAAGGCATAGTGAATAAGCAGCAAGCTATTTGATACAGAGCCATCGTGATGCTTTGATCTGAGTGACTCAGTCTATGAGACTGTATGATGATCAGCAAAGTTTGAGGACCACCATTAACTCATCACTGTATGTAACGAAGGCATTTGAATGTCATTGCCTCACAAAGTTACTAAACAGTGTGGAACTTGACCCTTATTGATTATCTGCCTAAGACAAATTTCATTTATATTAAGTGATTGTTTGCTAGTTGAGAAGAATTCCAGTTGCAGAAAAATGAACACACAACAACCAGAGAACATGCTTCATTACTAAACAGACATCTTTTGTTCTGCAGACACTTTTACCTGAGAATCTCAAAACTGGCAAAGTCCCACTGATAAACTCCAAGGTCAGAGCTGCAGACAATGTAGCGTCCATCAAACTGCAGGCGTGGCTGAAGGCTGACGCTGCGATCCTCTGAGACCGACAGGGTCTTCAAGCACTTGCAGTTTATCTCCCTCCCTAAAGGCCAAACCTTCAGGGAAGGGGAAAAAAAACAGTGTTTGCTCCACCTAATGGACATTTAGGTTATTACAGTTTAAGAATCCTAAAAAGATGGCTTTGAGAATATGAGTAAAAAGTGGACAGACAGCAATATAGAGATAGAGAGACATTAGCATTACCTTAATTTCATACTTATCAGCACTTAAGAGGATATAATCACCAGGACTGTGCACCATAGATTCTACTTCACTTTTCTGTAGTATCACCTGACAGAAGATAAAAACAAATACAAATGTTTAAGAACATGGAAAAAGTTTCATAGTTTAATTCCATTGTTCTCGATTTCAGGGTTCCCATACTATGTCAAATGTAAAATCCCCTGACTTTTCCATGACTAAAATACTGAATTTCCATGATCTCTAAAGGTACCATTACATTTTTTCCCTTGACCAAAACTTTTAAAGCACTTCAGAGTTCTTATTAAAGTTCATCATTCTGTTTTTATTCTGAAGGGGGAATTTTGGTGAATAGCCAGTTACTGATTGTTTTAAATTAAGGCAGACAAAATTCCATGTTACTCCATGACTTATTCCAAGAACACAAAGAAAAGTCCTGAGTTGAAATAAACAGTCGCTAAATTCCCTGACTTTCTCTGTCTGGAATACACTTTTCAAAATTCCATGACTTTCCAGAAATTCCATGACCACTGGGAATCCTGCAATTTATTAAGACAAAACCAATTTTGGATCTCTATTCATACTGTAATGCAAATTATATTTAATTGTGATTTCCCTTTATTGGTGTGAGTAAAGACTCCAATGTGAGTAATGTTATTACTATCTAAAACCAGGGATCAGCTTATCTGAAATTTATTGCTTCAATAGGAAACACATTTAAACCAATCAATGGCAACTGGGAACCACAGAATTGCTGACAGAATCCTACATTCATATTGTGACACAAATTTTAATTTCTGAGACATTCATGCGTAGGAAAAAAACATGTTGGCTGTCACACTGATACCAATAACACTAGTTCCATTTTGTAGGGATGTAATGAAATATAAAATGGCCCTTAGTTAATAAGTTCTGCTAAAACTAGTGGCCCACTCTTTTGATGCAGAGCGTAGAAATAAGTTGAATCCCTATTGAATTAATAAATATTTTGGCCCACCTGTTAACTTTGTTTCCAGAGACTGAGACTGGGAAGATATTTCTAAATTAGTGAACTAGTGAATCGACCTATATTTTGCTACCTTAGATTGTCAACTGTCTTGCTGGTTATATAAAGCTCACAAAGTACAGGTAACAGAGTTATTTCAGTTACTTATTTCAATTTCATCAGCTATGAAAGTAATAGCAGGCATGGTGAGCACATGATTGATCATTTGAGCTGACCACAATCATTCTGCATAATCCTTGGGCTCCACAATCACGTTTCCATATGGACTTCAAAAACAATTTAAGCCAGTGTTAGAAATGCTGCAACAAATATAAAACCAATCAGGTGTGTTTCCATAAGTGGAGATGACAAAATGTTTTGTTTATTTTCTTCGTCTACATCAGGGCCTTTCATAGGTTATGAATTATATGTGCCACTGGGGTGCCCCATGTTGCGTAGCTTTAAACATCTCCGATAACTTAAAAGTGTAAAGTTACTGTTCACAGATGAGACACAGTTAACACGTTTGGAGGTTTGGAGCAAACTGAAGAATTTTCACTTTTTTGTTTTCATGGTTGAAAGCATATTACTCTGATAGAGAACATAACGCTATGCATACATGGGAAAGATTGATTTAGATCACTTTATACATGGACCGCGCATTGGGACAGGTGTGCGGGCATGTGTGTGCGTGTGTGTCCTGCAGCAAAGCAAGGAGGAATGGGGTCCTATTTACATCTTCTAATTTCTCAAATAACTAGACATAATTAAACAGAAAGCCATCTTGTTTGTATGAGTTCCAAACTGAGGATGTTGTACTCAGCAGGTCTATTTTTCACATGCAGCATTCAGCTCAGACAATTTTCAGTATAGAGCCAAATATAAACGTGCACTGACTGTTGACATACAAGAGATGTATAAATGAATGGAAATGTGTGTCTGAGAAATTCATTTATCAAATCAAAGTATTAAAACGACAAAGGTACCCATACCTTGGTGACCCACTCGGTGTGCCCTGTCAGAGTGTTGAGACAAGCACCAGCCGACAAGGCCCAGATCTTCACTGTGAAGTCTGCAGAGCCACTCACCAGCATGTCCAACTCATCATTGTAGTCAACACTGAAGACTGGCCAAACATAAGAAAAGTCCTGAGTTGAAAGGGATGCCACATCAGGGGGACAACAGATTTCTCAAAAGTAATTTCCAACTTTTTAAAAGTGATATCTCACTGGGAAATATAATGCAGAGGGAAAAGTACAATTTTAAGACCTCAACCCGCATTAAGACGTAAATGCACCCTTGACCTTTACTTGAGACCTTTAGCGGTGTTTAATTTAGATAACTCAAACACTGTAAGACTTTTTAAGGACCAGCTGGCACATCAGACTTGTCTATGTTGCTCAACAGACCATCATATTATATTGTTTGCACTATAACAAAAAGCAAAATAATCAACAGTCGCTAGGGTCCACAAGGCACTGAAGGCACTATTGTATATTATCTTCAACAATATGAAAGCAATCTTATCAACATTATCATCTTATATCATCATCTTCTGCTGAGTCTATTATCTGTAAATTATGATGGAGAACTTAAAAAAAAAGACAGCTGTGTTTTCGGTGAGCAGAGAGGAAAAGCAACCTGGAAGTATGAGGCAGCCTTATTAGGCATATTAGGGCTGGGCGGTATATTGACTTTTTAAGGTATATCAATATGTTTTCAAAGGAGATACAGGATGAGACAATACTGTTTATATCGATGTGATTTAATGTTGCATTAAAATGCATAATCTGCTTCTTCGGGAAGGCCATGCGATGGTGCGAGTGTTTGTCGCTCTCCTCTCGCTCCTCTTTTACTCTCTGTGCAACCCCGCCCCCACCCTCCGTCTGCGTCTCCCTCTGCGTCTGCGCGCAGCCGTGGCCCCACTAGCTCACAAGTTTTGAGAAATGGAGTACATTTACATGCACAGAAGAAGCCCGATTACTGAGAGAAATCGGGTTATGCTACCGTATGCCGATTACTGAAAATACTGTTTATGTGCACTCCTCAGTAATTGGGTTTCTCCTCCACCGCAAGCTCCTCCAGCCTGTCACTGCAGCACCCATCACCGGGCAGAGGATACAAGTCAGTCGGCGTTATGCTCCGATACAAACGAGGGTTTCCCCGAGCTTCGCTAAACTCTGGGGAAACCCTGTTTTCATCGCAGATAACACTGACATAAAGTTGTTCAGCATTCTTCAACAAGCATGTAGAACAGAAAGTTTTTAGTCCATCGTGCTTTTTATATTGTGTTTACAGGGCTGTATCTGCTCGGTTCTTTTGCACATGCGCACTAGTAAAAAGCCGGTTTGAAATCGAGCAAAGGGTCTACATGGCCGAGAAATCGGGTTACTCTAGGAGAAATCCAGCAAGTATATGCCAATTTCTCTTAATCCCTTACCCCCGATTTCCGAAATCGGCGTTCTGTTTACATAGCAGTTGGGAAATCGGGGAACCGCTGTCTGAGGCGAGGGTTTGTGACATCTTACACGCGGTTTTGACTTAAAACTGAACTTTCCCACTTCACAGAAAATACCGAGATATATATTGTGTATTGCCATTCGACCAAAAAATACGAGATATGATTTTTGGGCCATATCGCCCAGCCCTACGGCATATCTGTGCTCACATGGTTTTAAAGCACGTGCTGTTGATCTTAAAAATATATAATTTCAAGCAACTTACATTTTTTTCAACAGTTAACCTTTACAAACCTCAAATGATTTATTTACATTTGTATGTGCTCTTTGTAGGCTTTTATGACAAACAATTTGCTGTAGAATCAGGAAAGAGCAAAAATACTTAAAATAGCTGTCATAGAAGGTTTGAAAATATACAAATGACATAAATGCCTGACAAATGACTAACATAAACAGTGAAAATCCTTAGAGGAATAGTCCAACATTTTGGGCAAAATACCATTTTTCTAACTTACCCAGACTGAGACAAGATGATCGATACCATTCTCACCTCTGTATGCCCACTGATTTGGTTCTCATGGGTAGCATTTTGTGTTAGCTTAGCATAAAGACTTGAAGTCTACAGGAGTCTTTAGCCTAGCTCCATCAAAGTTATAAAATAAACCTTACAGCAACTCTGAAGCAGTCTTATTTACAAAGTGTATCGTGTGTTACACGGTAATGAAAGACACATCTTGGATTTTTTTATTTTATTTTTTAAATGAGAGTCCGTTTAGGAGAAGTTTGATGGTGGGAACTATAACCACTGCACACATATGTTCAGCAGTTAGAGTTCCAATCATCTAACTTCTCCTAAAAAAACATTCCAAGACATGTATTTCAAATACATGTCTTAGAATACATACATTGTGTAAATAAGACATCTTTGGAGTTCCTGTAAGGTTTATTTTTTTACTTTGACAGACTCCTGTAGACTTCAAGTCCTTATGCTAAGCTAATACAAAATGCTACCCATGAGAACCGAACCGGTGGACGTACCGAGGTAAAAATGGTATCAAACATCTTGTCTCAATCTGGGTAAGTCAGAAAAAGGGTATTTTGCTCTTAACATTGGAGTATTCCCTAATTGTGTACATAACAAAGGTAAACATGTACTTATGACCTTTATGTGCCAGGTAGCATTATTTGTGTAATTTCTATCAATGTAATTCTATAATGTTCTGCTTTTAAATAACCATGTGACAAGAACAGATCTTTGGTAAACATTTACACCAACCTGCCCCTGTGTGACCACGGAACTGTTGGATTTTAGCCCCTGTGCTCCACTCCCAGCATGCAATGGTGTTGTCGAAGGACCCAGTGACCAGCTTTTGTTCATCAAATTTCACTGTGGCGCATGTGTGTGTCTGAATGCCATAGATGCACTGCCCAGTGTGGACATCCCATAGTTTGGCAGAGAGGTCGTCAGACCCTGAAAAACAAAAAAAGTAAACGCCGAGACTGCCTCTATTATGTGGTAGCAAGGTGTAGGATTCTTTATTGCTGCATGCAGTGCAGGCATTTCATAACATGTAATGCTCTTGTTTCTGTTTGCATAAAGTTGTGCTACTCTGCTATTAACTGTTTTGTGTTACCATTTTTTCACATTGTTTAAAGACTAACTCTGATCATTTTCAACCTGGGCCTTTTGCCCCTAGGTTTTGCCATCATGATGATCAATTCTGATAATTTTTTTTAATTGCTTAACTGTACAGATATGTAGAGCTTTGATTCTCTGCCCGAACCCAGCCTGAAATTTACGGCCATAGGTCTGGCTCGGGTCGGGCTCGGACAAATACAGTATGTTTGCATTTTGACTCCTGACTGTAATCAATTCTGCCCATTGTATTATTATTTTCGTTATGTCGTTATTTTTTTTGTTTAATCTTACATTTTATTTATTAGTTTTGATAATAATTTGCATAATAATTGCATAAATATAATAATAAATTATTATAACATGCTGATGATGGTTTATTGCTGAAACGCGTCTGTTCCTTGCCTAGAATAAACAGAAGTCGTTGTTATCGTGAGTGCTGGTTGTTTGTTGTTTTTTCAGTTTTGGTGTCTACTGGGCATCCGATAAATTTTAATTATTGAGTTGTGCGCACTTTCTCCCTTCTGCCTACAAATTATTGTAAATTATCATTATATTACTATAATATAGCCTAAATTCTATAGGCTATAGCCTAATTAGGCTATATACCTAATTTGATAAACATTTATACTGAACATTTAATAAACTAGGCTATTTAAATAATTATTTATTATCCTTTGTTTGTTTTTTTTTTAATTCGGGTATTTGGCCAGGCTCGGTCCAAAAACAGCTGCCATGATTCGGACTCGGTTCGGGCTTGGACAGATTTTTTGAGCCCGATCAAAGCTCTACAGCTATGTATCTCTGTGTACCAACAGAAACTCACAAAAACCAAAAAGCACTCAAACCATATAATTATTTATGCAAACACATTTCGATTTTGTGTGAAATTAAGTGAAATACATGAGGCCAAATGCTTTCAACTTGAAAATCTTTTACTTCTTCCATGACATGCATGCAGAAGACTTGCAGCCCACAGAGTAAACAACAAACTGAGCGAGCAATAAAGTTCTGTTTTAGGAAGTGAATGTCCTTGGTCATGTTGCCATTTACATGCATTGACACTCATTTTTAAACTATTTCTAGAGATTTGTTATTTGAAATTGACTACTGGATTATACATTGTAATGCTATCTTTAAAATATAGTTCTTCTGATCTGTCTCAAATGTTTTTATCTACTTATTTTTTCACTGCTATGCTAACACTATGATGATCTAAAGACTACACATAAAAAAACAGTATTCCAGACTTAACTGTTTGCTAACTAGCAAGCTCCTTCACCTTGTAACCATGGTGTCCCTTAGCAATATCTTCTGTTATTTCAAGGATGATATGAAAAGTTTTCAGAGGGGCAAGAATCACCATAAGTCATGACATAGAGGAATTCAAGGAATCAAGAATATGGACTAGCAGACTCAGTCCTTGCGGACTTTGTTCTTAAGTATTGTGATGTTAACTGTAGAGCTTTGCATCATTACATTCAAGCCTGCAAGGGCACTGGGCTGTGAAGGTATAAATGTGTTGAAAGGTTAAGGTGTCTGCTTTGGCCCTCTGGTTGTGTACTGGAGAGCAGCACTTATGGCAAACTGAGGCTACACAGCTCTACAGTGAAGTCACTGACGACATGTTGATCACTTTCGATTAGCATGATGGCAAAAACTAAGAAAAAAAGTTGCAAGGCTGTTTCTTTTGATGAAAACTTATGTCTCATGAACAGTGTCTCATGGACAGTGCATGAAAATGCATGACTGTTGATGATACTGTACATCCCTATTGTGTGTACTTGCTTATTAAATGGCCCATTCTTTATAAAAATATATCTGACTCATTGTCCAACATTTGTACATGATGAGTGTTCTTTTAACAAACGTCATCATTTCAATTCCTGGCAATATTTTGACTTCCATTGACTGCTAATAGTGGCAGTGAGTGGGAATTTGAGCAGCTTTGAACATTATTATTGTGCTTATGATGCAACCAGTCTTGGTGGTAAAAAAAAGTTTAACTCTCCATATACTATATATGGATAAAACTGTATAACCTTGGTGGCTGATTTCTAAAGTCTTGCTGATAAACTGAGTGACACAAAGCACTAACTTGTAAGTGACTCATCCTGTTCATGACCAGCCCATGGCAAAGATTGTGAGTTCAGGTCTGATATTGTCAAGAAATGCAAATAAAGATGAGTATTTGGTGCACACAGACAAGCTTAAAAATGAAATTTTTGCATCAAACACCCCACACTGAGAAGGCAGCTGGGCCCTGAGGTCTTGTTATCTCTCCTTCTTTCTGACTAAAGCTGCCTTTCCCTCAACAAAAATGCACAAAACTTTGCAGAAAAGTACAGTATAGTCCCAGTGTAGTTTTGTTTACTGAAATATGGAGGCAACTGGCCTAATGGTGCCCCTACAAAAATTCAAAGTTCAAATTAATCATTTGTGTTACAGGCCTGACCCTGTCTGAGGTTGTTGGCTTGCTAAAGAGGAAGCATTTGTCCAATGCAATGTGAGAATTATGAATTATAAAGTTCAACACATTCTTTTCAAAAGCAGTAAACAGTTTTTGTATTCATTTAGCAGTGATGCACCACCACAGAGAGAAAGAAAGAGAGAGAGAGAGAGAGAGATAGATGTACACACACACAAAAGAGAAAGAGATTGGATAAGGACTCATGCCAGCAGATACTAAATACTGAATGACCTGGACTGGGACAAAAACAAAGTTAATCAGAATATTCCTACAAGAAACTCCACCAGCTCCAAGTCCCTCCACTCCTCATCCACTGGATGCAAAGTGTCCATCTCCTAATTCACATAGTGTCATACAGGAAGCTGCCTGAAGCTGTCACCAAAACAAAAGAACTCGTTATTACAAACTCCAATTGGAATTACATTGCACACAAACCCACGTGTTTTGACAATTAAACTGTTCAACTAATAGAGCACTTCAAGCATCTCACCTTGGACAGTAAACCCTGATTTGATCACCACTAACATTCACAGATGTCAACAAAGACTACCTGAAAACTGAGAGCACGCTGTTGATCCCCATCTTTGACTGTACAAAAGCACCGGTCAGACCATATTATTGATTCCCGTTTTTGTTTTTAACATGTTAACCATTGATAATAGAAGCAAAATACAAAATTAACTGCATCATTCAAACACCTCAAAAATGGCTGGCCTTCCCACCCATAATCCCTCAAGCATTAACTGTAAAACCCCACACATCCTGTCAAACCATACTTCATTGCCAGGGCTCTCATTTTCAGACAAGTCAGGAGGGGAAACCAGAATTTTAGCCACCCCACACCCCAGCCTCCCATCCGAAGCTTGACAGGTCAGGACTAATCTCCAAAGGGTCAAAACTGAGCTGCTGCTAATTACAAGATTGGCTCCACAAAACAACTTTGGTCTCTCAATATGTTTTTGTCATTTTCACTGTATCAAATAGAATTTTTATTTAGCAAACTGCATGTAGAGTTTCACAGTGTGTGCTGTAGATATGCAGTTTTGGTTGATTTTGAGGAAGAATTCTTGAAATTTGAAAATATTGCTCAATGAGTGCATCTTGTATTAAAGGAATGATATTCATTAACAGTTTGTCTGCATACAACTGTACTGAGTGTATACACTAGGGAATTACCTTATACATATCAACTTTCAAGTTTCACACAGCAGTATATTTTTTCAACATGAATGGGAATGAATAGGAATAAGTAAGCCTTGACTTGTAAGATATAAAAGCATATTCTGTACACACTTGCGCAACTGTTTTACACAGTACTCAGCACATTTAAAGTGGCCGGTCAAATGTATCCCTGAATGTGTCCATCAAGATCCTATCTCAGGTAACATCTCAGACCTCACTGCTGTGCTTTTGAAAAACTTGGAAGGATGATTCATGCTCTCACTGTGCTGTGACAATGACAATGACTGCTCTGACGAGTTAGATATAATTTAAGTCAAAATTTCTAACTCTGAAATGCTCAAGGTCCAGCAACATTAATTGTGAATGATGTGAAAATTATACTGTGAGAAAGGATTAGGAATAGGTTTACAATATTACAGGAATATTAAAAGGTGGAAACATTCCATGGGAATTAATGGGAATATATGGGAACTTATGGGAATTCACAGGAATAAAATGGAAATACATGGGTTATTTGCTCAGTCTGTATTTACCATGTCATATGCAGATAAAAACATAAATCTTTTACCATATCATAAGCAGACATAATTTCAAACCCTTCTAACAGAGATAAAGAAATCAACAACTTAGTTGAGTTGAACTTTAATTAAATGAGTTGACTCATTTAACATATTTTTTCACTGAACACCGAGTGGTTAAAGCATATCTTTTACCAGTATGTGTTGGTTTTTGTCTGGTTCAATTCTGCTTCAGATTATTTATTTGAAAACAATGAAATTGATGAAAAGCCTATTAAACCACATGAAGGCCCAATCTGCAACACCTCAGCAGTCACAAAATGGCTGACTCAACATGGTCCACATTCCATATACATTTGTAGATTCAGTGTAATTATGTCAACATGGTTTGCATGGAATGTGGACTGTGTCAACCATGTCTTTTTATGACTGCTGGGGTGGTGCATAAATTGTGGATTGGGGCTTTAAAATTCACTTGTGAATGTAATCCCAAAGTAGGCTAATCAACAAAACTGTCAAATCAACTGTACAGTCAAAATTCATGAGATATTAGTTCATGTAATTGATTGAACTTTTTTGTTTGTTTTTGTTGATTTTGTTAATGAACTTTTGAATATTTTCCTATAAAAGCTTATTTATGATCAGGCCATTTTGGCACTGAGAGTTATTTGGGGCCAATCAATGCTCCAAAGTCACCAAGTTCCTGGTACAGTGAATGATTGATCATATCTGCTGGCCCATACAAGTACCACTGAAGCCTTTTAGTGGGCTAGAAAAAGCCCTTGTTCCAATTTGTTTTTCACTTCCATGTTTTTCCACTTTGACTGAAAAGGAAAGAGCTGTGGCAGCACGTAAAAAGGTCCCCATGCAAGATAATTTCTGATTTTAAATGCCTGTTAAAGGTATGACCAGAGCTCCACAGAGGCCGCATAGTTGGTGTCTGCAGGTACATCAGTTACAAGCAGTTACTGAGCTGCAGGTACATCAGTTACAAGAGCTGCTATTTAATATGGTAAGGCGAACAGTCTTAAGTGTGTGGAGTGTCTTCTGCTCACCCAGCTCAGTCTTTAGTGAGGTGCTGGAGAACCAGTCAAATCCAGAGTGAAAAAGATCTTCTGCACGCTGGCCTGTTCCACAAGGAGAACATTCTCTAAATTCATGACAGAAAATGCCAAACATCTAAAAACGGAAACGACTAAGAGCAACAGTGGTCAAAGCTCCCCAACAAGCAAAGATAGTAAAATAATGGGAGTGCTGTTAACACTACAAAACTACAGCCTTTTTGACAAAGTCTCATTATATACTATATTTTGTGAGCTTCAAAAACCCAGTATGTATGGTGACAGTTCATATCCTGTAGTGCAATGGGATCACAGCTACTCCATAAATGGTTGGGAAAAGTATCTGAACTATCCTGTTAAAAATTTTCAAGTCCTATTGTTTTGGTCTACACCCGAATGGCACTGGTGTCTTATTTGGTATCTTATCTGGTATCTTATATGTCAAATTATCTAAAGAAAAAAACAGTCCAGGGTTAAAAGGACACCACACTAGACAGGAAAATATCTTTAGATTCCTATTTGTCTAAAATGCTCCTCAGCAAGATGGTAAGCTCATGTGGAGAAGCAGGGCAAGTGACCTTGGTAACCAAACAAGTTGCACTGATATAGATTACACACGTATTTTTGCGATTGGGCCAGCCAGGAATACTGTATGTCCCTGACTGACTGACTGACCCCCCCATTGTTGAAAAGCACATGCATGATAATCTCAAGTACATAACCCTAAGCCTGACATAATCCTGACCCTAATACTCTTGGCTGTATTTATTTTGTATTTAGACTAGCTAGTTAGCTAATTAGGTGGCAATGAAGGCAGAGCTAAGCCAGACAAACACTAGTTCAAAAGAGCATTACTACAATCCAAACTGAAAAACGTCTACGAAGGTCCAGCCCCAGCAGCAGTCTTCCCCAAGATCACGGGACCGGACCACACACACCAAATGCTGATGAGCTCTACTTTCCTGTAGGGAGGTAACTGAACTGCAGAGAGGTGATCAGACCAACAGACGGTTGGCAATGTCACCTCTGCCCCATGCTCAATCTTGTATAATTTCATGCTGGCATACGCACACATGAACACAAATGCTAGGAATGTGCAGAGTAGAAACTGCTCAAATGTAGTGATTCAAGCAGCATTGGTGGTCCGGCTTCAACCAGGCTTGGGTAGTCTTGTCTCAGCTAATAGTAAGGAAGACTGACCCAGACCCTAATGGACGATGCAAACTGGAATGATAAGAAAGACACCAGACTAAATGCAAAAGCTGATTCCAAGTTCATGCAGGGAGTCACACAGTCTCTGTCACACACTCATAACACCAAGATCACTCTCACCCACCTTTACATGCCTACAATAAAAAAGATAAAATGCCATTTATTACCTGTGCAGAGAAGGCCATCCTTGTAGTAGAGGGCATAGACGCGAGCACTGTGGCCAATGAGTGAGGATGTCTCGAAGGCCT
This sequence comes from Neoniphon sammara, assembly GCA_900302535.1. Classification (NCBI taxonomy): domain Eukaryota; kingdom Metazoa; phylum Chordata; class Actinopteri; order Holocentriformes; family Holocentridae; genus Neoniphon; species Neoniphon sammara. The sequence continues at coordinate 16,587 of OMKZ01053065.1, forward strand.
CCTGATCCTTCAGCTGCATCATGCGGAGCTTGGCCTTCAAGTAGACACCCTTCCAGTGAGATGCATCCTGAATGGACTCGTCAATCCGCCAGCCAAGTTCACGACACACAGCCTGCCATACCTCCGTACAGGAGTTTATCACCTAGAGAAAGTGAACATTTGTTGGACACGATTAAAAATGCATGATACAAACTTAAATTTGTCAAAATAATCAAGAAGTGCCCCATAACCCATTCCCCTCTGGGGAAATCAAAGACTTGGGCATCCATCCATCATCTACCGCTTATCCGGGGCCAGGTCGCGGGGGCAGCAGTCTGAGCAGGGACACCCAAACTTCCCTCTCCCTGGACACTTCCTCCAGCTCTTCCGGGGGGACCCCAAGGCATTCCTTCGCCTTTCGGCTCAGCTCCTTCTTCACCACAACAGACCGATACAGCAACCGCATTACTGCGGCCACTGCACCAATCCGCCTGTTGATCTCGCGCTCCATCCTTCCCTCACTCGTGAACAAGATCCCAAGATACTTAAACTCCTCCACTTGAGGCAGGAGCTCTCCCCCAACTCAGAGGGGACAAGCCACCTTTTTCCGGTTGAGAACCATGGCCTCGGACTTGGAGGTGCTAATTCTCATCCCAGCCGCTTCACACTCAGCTGCGAACCGCCCAAGTGCACGCTGAAGGTCCTGGCTCGAGGGAGGCAACAAGACAACATCATCCGCAACGGGTACTGGAGAGGAGAATTCGGCCGATAGTCGAACCTCGGATCCAGGAGGAACAATGTGGTTTTCGTCCTGGCCATGGAACACCGGCCCAGCTCTATACCCTCCACAGGGTGCTTGAGGGTTCATGGGAGTTGGCCCAACCAGTCCACATGTGCTTTGTGGACTTGGAGAAGGCATTCGACCATGTCCCTCGCGTCATTCTGTGGGAGGTGCTCCGGGAACATGGGATTGGAGGCCCTCTGCTGAGGGCTGTACAGTCCCTGTACAACCGGAGCAGGAGCTTGGTTCTGACCTGTTCCCGGTGCATGTTGGACTCCGGCGGGGCTGCCCTTTGTCATCGGTTCTGTTCATTATTTATATGGACAGAATTTCTAGGCGCAGCCAGGGGCCGGAGCGGGTTCGGTTCGGGAGCCAGCAGATTTCGTCTCTGCTTTTTGCGGATGAAGACTTGGGCATGAGTCTTAGAAACACCCACTGCACTTTGACAACAATCTAAAATATATGAATGAAAACTCAGAACACAATGTAAGCACTGCACAGGTGCTTGAGGTAAGTTTTATATGTAGATGTCATGTCCACCTTGACATTATTATATGTGGATTCCTTTGACTTTGACTTTTTTGGACAGTCCTATATAAATATTCAGCAGAATTTTAATTGATAAGTTATATTTCAGTAAGTCAGTATAATGTCTATAGAGCTTTAATTATCTTTCATCAGGTCAGTAAACATTCAACTAGGGGTGTGCGATATGACGATATTAGATCGTGAAGGATTAGAACGTGTAGACAATCTGCCAAAGTGAGGAGATCGTATGGATTGTCTAGGTCACATTCTATAAATTGCAGTTCAATGCTGATGTACCAACGCACCAGACGTATTACGTCGTCAACCTGACCGACCAATCATAGCGAATTACGAGCAGTGATGCAATTTCTTACCCGCCTCCTTGTTTGTGTGTGTAGCGGTAGCCGCATGGAGAGCCATAGCTGAAAGCCAAACAGAGGAGTTGGTCGCTAAAAAAAACTCCACTTACTGTAACTGTAAACAAAGGGCCTCTATACAGAGAGTGAGTGCACTGAATATTCCCAGTTCATAAGAAAACAGATTTCCCTGCGAATTCCTTACTGTGTCTTATTCAAGTACGACACAAAACTATCTAAATTAAAATCTGTTCAGAAAGGTTCTTTGGCCTAAATTGTCTGTTTGTTTTTTCTTTTAGGACTGTTTTACATACAGAAATGGTTTGGTTGCACTGACCAGAAACTTGCAAATTAGTCTTAAAAATTCATGTAAGATCGTGATGAAACTGAAATCGTGATTTTGTAATAAAAAAATCGTGATATGATATTTTTGCCATATCGCCCACCCCTACATTCAACCAACATTTCCTACAGACTGTCAGAAGATATTAAAGTTAAATGATAACAAAATGCCAGTAACATTTCTATATATCAACTATAGGCATTCAACTGTTATTTAAATTTATCAGACATCCAACAGAATATGTGAACATGTCAGCAGAATGTATACAGACCCCTGTGTATGCTCTGTATATTATCAACTGATACATAAGTTGGATATAAACAAAAAGTCATTTGAAGAATGCAAATTAATGCATATAATGTTATGTAATGTTTATGTTAATTAATGGACCGATGTCACTGTAAGTTGATGAGAGAGAGAGAGAGAGAGAGAGAGAGAACCTCAAGGTGCCATTGACACCACCGGAGTCAATCCAAAAAGACGTATTTTGAAAAATAATTGGAAATAAAATGTATAAATGTGTGTATGTATGTATTTTATGTATGTATATAGTGCATTCAGAAAATATTCAGACACCCTTCACTATTTTCAGTTTTGTTATTTTGCAGCCTTATGCTACAATAGTTTAAATTCATTTCTTCCCTCATTAATCTACACTCAGTACCCCATAATGACAAAGTGAAAACAGAATTTTAGAATTTTTTGTAAATTTATTAAAAAGAAAAAACTCCGATATCACATTGATTTAAGTATTCAGACCCTTTACTCAGTACTTAGTTGAAGCACCTTTGGCAGCAATCACAGCCTACTAGTCTTTTTGGGTATGACGCAACAAGCCTTGCACACCTGGATTGGGGGATTTTCTGCAATTCTTGTTTGCAAATCCTCTCAAGTTCGGTCGGGTTGGATGGGGACTGTTGGTGGACAGCCATTTTCAGGGCTCTCCAGAGATGTTCAATAGGGTTCAAGTCAGGGCTCTGGCTGGGCCACTCTGGGACATTCACAGAGTTGTCCCTAAGCCACTCCTATGTTGTCTAGGCTGTGTGCTTAGGCTCATTGTCATGTTGGAAGGTGAACCTTCAGCCCAGTCTGAGGTCCTGAGCGCTGTGGAACAGGTTTTCATTGAGGATATCTCTGTATTTTGCTCTGTTCAGCTTTCCCTCAACCCTGACCAGTCTCCCAGTCCCTGCTGCTGAAAAACACCCCCACAGCATGATGCTGCCACCACTATGCTTCACTGTTGGGATGGTATTAGGCAGGTGATGAGCGGTGCCTGGTTTCCTCCAGACATAACGTTTAGAATTGAGGCCAAAAAGTTCAATCTTGGTTTCATCAGACCAGATAATCTTGTTTCTCAGTCTGAGAGTCCTTCAGGTGCTTTTTTGCAAACTCCAAGTGGGCTTTCATGTGTTTTGCACTGAGGAGAGGCTTCAGTCTAGCCACTCTGTCATGAAGCCCAGATTGGTGGAGGGCTGCAGTGATGGTTGTCCTTCTGGAACTTGGTCCCATCTCCACACAGGATCTCTGGAGCTCAGTCAGAGTGACCATCGGGTTCTTGGTCACCTCTCTTACTAAGGCGTGTCTCCCCCGATTGCTCAGTTTGGCCGGGCAACCAGGTCTTGGGAGAGTCCTGGTTGTGCCAAACTTCTTCCATTTGAGAATTATGGAGGCCACTGTGCTCTTGGGAACCTTCAGTGCAGCAGAATTTTTTTTGTAGCCTTCCCCAGATCTGTGCCTTGCAACAATCCTGTCTCTG